>JADDOH010006830.1:0-209853 GCA_016648135.1 Agrypnia vestita | reverse complement strand
AATTTCCATCGTCTAATTGCTTCATTATCTGGATTTGCTGACCTTAGAACTTCCAGTCGTGAACCAGACATTCAACGTCCATCAGTCAGCGATAAGGTTCCCCGATTGGAAGGGGGACAAACTATGAGTCAGTGGGCCATATAAACGGTAACCCCTCGATATTGCAGGGATCGGTAGATTGGTCAGTCGGTGAGTCGGTCCATCATTTCCATTACTCTAATTCTGCTTCCTTGTTTTATACTTTCATTAGCTCCCGGAGCTTAACTCTAGGAGAAATAAACCTTAACAATACAATCGATAGCTCTTTTATTTCACAACCTACAAAACTTTACTTCAACATAAAATAACCAGCAGATTGTAATGGCTCATTTTTTCTTTTTGCGAAACTTTTCTTCAATTTTATGAAAATTGTCGCAATATTTTGTCAATTTCTGGACATTGATTGAATTGAAAGCTTCGGTAATAGGCCAAGACTTACATGTGTATTCATTTTATTGATTATGTTTACTTCAATTATTTTCCTTTTCAATGTACTTCAAATCATTTCTATGAGGTTTATATCGGAATGGCATGGAGATAGCAGTAAGCATATGTATCCATTCTGTGTAAACTAGTGATGGTTCCTCTCTGAACTAAGTAGGTACTACAATGAAGAACTTCATTATACTGAACTGCACCCTTCACACGTTTTTAATCGAATTGCACACTTCAAACTAAGTACTTCATTGCATTTAACTTTACAAGTTTTTATTTGAATTTCAAACTTGAGACATCTATCGCCATGAAGTGTAACTTTTAGTGAAGTGGAACAAATGAATAATAATAAATACTCGCATCGGGATAACAAATATGTACTAAAATTGGAGTTCATTTTCAATTATTTACTCTGATTCGGATAAAACGACGTATTCAACCCCCTCCCCCCTCCCCAGGCGTTCAGAAATAAATTTAAGGTGGATTTGATGTGGACAAAATAACAGATTCGAATCTCACCCCTCCGTCAGCGATAATTCTTAGCTACGCGCATTATTTAGTAGTAGTACAGTTTTGAAGTATGTACGACGAACTACAAACGTGCATCTTAGATTATGTAGTTTATTGAAGTAGACGAAGTGCGTGATGTTTCGATGCCTACTACACATTGTAGCGTTCATTCAGAAATGAAGTATTGCCTTTCTCTAGTACCAACATATGGTATATTGGGTGAAAGAAGGGAAAGAAAAAAATATTCCAAGATTTAAGTTATACCTACTCATATGTTTTTGACTGAATTTCGCCGGACTTATTTACTGATTTCTATGCTCGCCACTCGGTATACGAGCAATATATTCGAAAACAACACACTTTTTTATAATTTATCCGTATTTTAATTCCCGCACTATCTCTCTCATTCTTCTTCTCCTCATTCATCCGTCTCCTGTAGAAATTCATTGGCATTAAGTTATGGACATTGAACCACTTTCTTAATTAACTTAATTAATAATCAAGATAATCGCTTTCTGCTTCCTTGTATCTTCCTCCCATGTGGTGGTACAAAACGTATAATTTACAAAAAACTATAGCCATAGCTTGGATGTTTTCAGCACGTAAAGATACCGTAGTGAGCTGTTCTAACCTGAGGAAAACTAATTTTTATCAATTTGTTGATTGGACGCATTCTGCATAACTACATACAATTGTGGGAAGTGTAATAATTACTCTTTCGCAATCGTTTCTCTTACCATGTGTTTATGTTTTGTTTGTGTGACCAAATTGAATTAATAAATAAATTTCTCAAAATAATAGGTATAATTACCAACAAAAATATAAATCACGAAAAAATTCAAGAATCATATTTATTCATAAATCTCGTATTGATTCAAAATTCTCGACAACTTTTTATATGCGGGTATCGAGATCAATAGCTAAATCATCGAAATTACTTTTATCGAGTGCGTAATTAATATTATCTGAACCTTTAAACTATTACCAGCCTCGCCACACACCGCCTCGAGTGCCCTGGTCGATTGAGCTCATTCTATTAGTGGTTAAAAACCGGAATATATATTCTATAATGGTTATTTTATGATGTCTTTATACAAATTTTCGTGTGACCTATTTTCAAGATCACAGTTACGAATGTGTTTGCAAAAATGCAATTATTGAGAAATTTTATATTTTGTACGTGATGTAATATTTAAGTGGCCTACGCATGGGGCAAGGTGCCCCATGCGTGGGCCACTTTCATTTTGTATTACAATTATGGTTTTTAAATTATTTACGAATATGTGGAAAAAAAGACACGAAGTCTTTGCTAAATACAGGATGTCTAATAGCTAGTAGCAAAAACTTTACTGGTGGACTCCTGTCTTAATAAAGAGTTGAAAATATTCAAACAATCATGATCATATCAATAGTTACGGAGATATGCAACAGAGATATGAACAATTCATTTGTTTTAATACAAGTCGAATAAAATTATAAAAACCTTGCAAAAATTGAAAATAGAATTTCTTAACAGGTTTTTTTGTAGTTTTATTTGAGTCATATTAAATCGAATGAATCACTGCATTGATAGTTCAACTTTTTGCAAAAAATAAGTCAGAAATATTGAAAAAAAATGCAAACTTTGATATTGCATACCTCCATTACTATTGATATTAGGTCATGGTTGCTTGAACATTTTCGACTCATTATCAAGGCAAGAATTCGTATGGTCCTGTATATTATGTGCTATATACAGCGTAAAATAATAAAAGACGGCAAGGAAAATTTCATGAAAAATTTAATCCATAAAAATAATGCGAATAATTCAAATTTTATAACACTACACATAAAAAAAAATGATAAATCGTGGCTACTGATGCGAGTTATGTTTATGTATTTTTAGATTGATTTAACGTAGATTCATACATTAATACTATCATTTTTATTACTTTAATTAGTATCAGTATCAGTCGTTTCTATTACTTTCTAAAAATATATTACGAATTTTACGAATCACTTGTGACTTCTGCAGTTTTATGCGATTCTAAGAAGCCTTTTTAACACGGCGTAGGTGGGTTATTAATGCGTATAAACCTTTATTGTTAATATTTGTTTTTGATGATACGTATTTAAAAAAAAAGTGAATATTATGTGGACGGTTATTGGTGAAAATGAATATTTCATTATTCAGATATAAAGAAACAGCTCATTCTTGAAGAGTGTCATTTAGTGCACACTGACCGAACTGATATTTTCCTGGAAAATCCTAACATTAACTCGACTAGTACTTAAATAAAACAACAATTAAAGAAGATAATTACTAAAATATTAGACATTTTTCCTGGCCGTCAGAGTATATATATAAATGAAAACACCTTTAAAATATACGTAAGTGCTCGCTTTGAAAGTCTAGTGTTCATATGATTTTGTTTGTTGATTTAACCCATATGTATGTTTTGTAGTTTCTATCATTTTTATAAAGTTTACTATATTATAACGAAAAATTCCTTAGAGTGTCAACTAAAATTTTTATTTGAACCTTAACTATTTGACAAATTGAACACTTTTGAAAACGAGTGAATATTCTCTGATCAATCTTTTCTTTTCCAAATTATTCACAACCTTATTGATTCTCCTGAAATCACCAGCTTGCTATCTTTTCACATCCCATTCGGATCTAACAGACAGAATACATCTTTTCCCTTTCAACTCACTATACCAATAATAGGAAATCCTCTCCCATCACATGTATATATCAGACCATTATAACCATTTATGTAAATTCGATATATATTTTAATACAGAAGATTATTATATTGTGAGACAGGTAATGGAATCTCGTACACTCCATGACCATGTACATTATATACATTATACGTATTACTTATTATTACTGAGTCTTATCTGTTTCTGTTAAATTAATCTTTATTATCACTGTCTTACAAGTATCTTCTAGTAATTTTGAGAGACATATTGACGATCCCTACATATACTTTCAAATTTGCGAAATTTCTTTTATCATTTTACCAATTTAAATCATCCAAGTTACTATAATACATTCTTACACAACGTTAAAAAAATACATTAAAGAAAAATTAAACATTTTTTTAACATTATCCGAAAATTTAGAGTAAATCGGATGGTTTAAGATAGTAAAACGGAAATCTAATATTTGCAGATACGACAGAATACATAGGAATTTTTTTAATGGTTATTATTTTCTTACCATGTATTTATATATCTTCCTGTTGGATGACCAAATAAATAAATAACTGAAATGACAAAACATGCATTCTTTTCAGCATCTAGAACTCGCCGCCTGGTGATAAACACAATGCAGCCGCTGGACCAGTTGAGGACAGATTTGGTCTTCCGCCTGACTGAAATAGAACTCCAGCTGCAGCCATTCCAGAGGCAGATGAACCAGTCCCTCAGTCATCTCAAGACCATACAGTACTACATTGACAATCAGGGAGGCATCATTGCTGAAAAGGTGTGAGAACCGTTTACATATCCGGTTTCTTTCTTTTGTGTTTTTTTCACATTTAACACACACATACACACACATTTCACATTTCAGGCTTTCACATATATTCATCTTTGAATACTTCACTGATAAATCCTCTAAACTTCCAGAAATCCCACGAATATGTGAAGAGACTGACAGGATATCTGGAGCAGTTCAGAGGACACGTGCTGAATGAGGTGGAACACAACGTGGCTCCTTGTGGACCTATTTGGGACATCTATGACGCTTCAAGATCCTTGGTCTGCCGACATTATATTGATTCCTTGGTAATAAAACCTGACACCATTTTATTTAATTTCATTTTCATACACATATTTAAATTTATTTATTTATTATGAACTTAAATACACACGTATACAATAAGTGAGCCACTCGTCTTTCTAGGATGAAACTGGGCCGAGATGAAAAGATTTACAACAAAAATAAGGACAAAAAAACGTGCGAGCCTTACTTTAGTCGCATATGATGTGTATCATTTGACATCTCATAATTAAAAATATCAATTTACATCAAAATTTAAAAAAGCTAAATACGGAAATATTTATTCATCATAACACACTTATTACCAAATATTCATTTATAAATACATTTATTCATATATTAATACTTATATACTAGATTGCATGCCCATATGTGTGGTGTGTATTCGAAAGAGGAAGAGAGCTATTTGTGATATTTTTTGAAATTCAAATCGGATGACAAACGCTCTTGAAACGAATCTTGATTTAAACTAAAATATCTAGAATTGGACTAAGCGATACTACGCCTAGTTGTTTATTGAGTAAATATTTTTTATTTATTTTTAAAGATTTTTTTATTTCTAAGGTTTCTAAATTATTGAGACGTATATCTATGTCATTTCTATGAGGTTCATCTACACCCGAAGATTGGTCAAATTGGTACAGGAAAAAAATATTGTATCATTTTATTTTCTGTTATTCACTTCCTTCTTATTCACTGCCACAGATTGCAGGAGAAGCGAGAGAAAAGATGTTACACATAAAAAAAAAACTAAAAAAATGATCTGTCATCGGTAGAACATGTCTGTTTTCTGTTTGAAGAATGGCTTCTGGTTCGGGCTTTGCGGCAGTCTCGCGGTGTGGATGTGCGCCGCGCCCCTCGCGCTGCGGCTGCGCAGGGCCTGCAGGGCGGCCCGGGACCGGAAGGAGGGACTCTTGCTCAGGACGATATCGCACCAGTGAGACATCTGTATTTTTTTAGCTAGAGTAGTCCTTTCCTCTCCGATGCTGTAAGCCGAGTTGACGTTGCTTCTAATTATGTGAACATCTCTGTTAATATACTAAACACAACGCTCATACTTTAGGCATTTCTCCTTTTTTTATTTTATATTTTTATTTCAACAAACAGACATGCTATTAAAATAAGATTAACTTGCTTTGTCCTGGACAGACAGGGCCTCAAACCACCAACCAGAAAATCACCATTATGACCAATACATTATCTTTTATCTCCATAACTATTTATTTTATTTTATTTTGTTTTGTTTTGCTTTATTTTATTTTATTTTATTTATTGTATTTTTTTTATTATTTTTTTTTTTTTTTATTCGGTCATCCAACAGGGAGACAATTGCTTGGTAGTACAAAATACATATGAAATAGTGAAATGTCTCCCACAATTAAAGGATGACACAGATAAGACATAATTATGGACAAGTCAATTTGATATGAATGACAGATAAAACAATTTTACAGTTTCATTTAAGTGATTTTTCCTAATTTATCTTTATCATAAAGGGGTTCGTAATGTATATAATGCACATGGTCACGTAGGGGGACGAGTTTCTAGTATCTCCCTCACCGTATGACGACACTCTTCATATTTAGTATTTAAAATATCTATTGAATTCAAGAGTTGATTATAGTCTGAGCATATTTTGGGATGGGAGAGGATTGAGGAACATTGTTGTTTTAAAATTTTCGACTCGTAATTTAGGCAGGAATCTATCTGAAAAGTATTGTGGACTACCTCTGTTACTATCTGCACACATCTTTTTTTTGGAAAACCAACCGACAAATTAACAATTAACTTTGATATACTTTATAAAAGTAACTCCATTTTTTACTTTATTCGTATATCACATTATTTTATTGTGAAAGTAATTGTGGCATAATATCGTCAGTTATATTTCGCATTAATTATGATAATGAATCCTGAAATAGGACCCGAAACGTCAAGCAGAGAGGTTGAAAACACACGGCAGAGTAGCCTGTAGAGAACTGTAATTTACAAATTTAATATTTTTTGCAGCGTTTTTTATATCATTAATTGTAATATTCGGAAGCACGTCGATTACAAAACTAATCATTCGTTCGTCTTTAAATAATTTATCACATCAATATATTTGAATTAATTATAGCTTGTCTAATTGTTTATTACTGTTGAATATAATTTATATGTTATGCTTGCCATGCCCTAAAATTTTGATATTTTTTATGTTAATAAATTGTAATTTACAGAACCGATGTAGTATCCAAAAAATTTTTTCAAAGATTTTTTCAATTTATGGTTTTTGTGTTTAGTTTGTAGTTAGCTTATTTTTAATGAAATTTAATAGAAATAAAATTTGAATAAATATTATTAGTAGGCAATTATCGAGCGTTTAAGAGATGACGTTTGATAATGGTCTGGTAAGCGGAAACGGCTGTCACCTTTAACACTTTTTTCAAACTTGCCTAACTGTTTCCAAAATTTTTCTTCAAGTATTTATGTTGATTATCATGGAAATTAAAAAAATATAATTATGTATAAAAAAATATATCGAATACATTTTAACTAATTATACGATAGCCGCACAATCATGGGTTTAAAATAAATTTTGTACTATTAATTATATTGCTGAACATAATATAGCAATTTAAGTCTTGCACGACGTAGGACAAAATTAAATTGAAGGAAAAATTTTATTTTATTATTTTTTTATACAAAAATGTGTTTAAAAATAATTTTAATATCGGGATTTCTCTTTGTATCCCGTACATAAAAATACGGGCGGATGGCGTTTAACACAAAATAAAGTGTGGTTTAATTTACTTTGCAAACTTGATGCGATCGATATTAATCTGTATAAAGCACTCGTCCAAAAAATACCAGTTCGCCCTTTGTAACCAACTTTGTGTAAAGTTTCATTTACATTTTTTACATCACGGTACATGAAATATATAGTTATTTACTTGACCTTGTCTAATTTTTTCTTGTTTACCGAAGCTTTTACTTTGGTTTATTTTATTATTATTTAATATTAACAATATATTTATAATATACCTACTCAGTTAAACAGATAAAATTTATTCTTCTTGTGGAGGCATTAGTGCTTCAGTTTTTTATGTAGATTAATGTTGCAATAAGACATTCGTGTTGCTATTTTCAATTGGGATATTATTGATGCGGTTTATTATGAAGACGTTTGAGACTTGAAGTTTTTTTGAAACTGTAGATTTTTGTGTGAAAATTTATGAAATTTAAAAAAAAAAAACATTAGTGTTATTTTTGCACTTTTTACACGTTTCCATATGTCTGGATCGGCTGAATTTATGAGTGCTATCCGTATATCGGGGTCCATTGCAATAACAAGGTCCATCCGTCTTTTCGGGAATCCTTGTGAATAAATTTCTGGACATGGCCTTGTCGAATGTGGATGTCTAGACTGAACTGTCCCGTTTTCTGTTTTGTCCTTCCCTTATAGGGAGAGTATCCTGATATCCTTTCTACCCGTCCCTCGCTGTCCTTCCTTCCCACTCAATCCACGATTGCCCTCATTCTGTTTAAATTTCATACTTTATATTTTTTTATAATTATACTGTTTTATGCGGCATGTTTTACACGATGCCGCACGGGAAGGGCCATTAGGGAAAAAATTGTCAACCTGGCGACGTTTTAGTAGGGCTGATATGGGAGCTTTCGCTCATAAAACGAATGAGAATGCGGTGGGTGTCCATTCACTTTACCAGAATCACTCCGTGTGCCATTTCGAATGCACCTTCTTGTTTTCTTGTTCAGTATTCTTGGCTTCTCTCGGACTCATTCAGCGTTATAAATAAAAAATATGCAAATGTAATACCTGAATACATATCACATTAGTCCTACATAAAACAATTTTGATTTTTGGAGTATTAATATGATGTAAAAATATACAAAATTTTTAGATTAAAATAAATGCGGATCTACAGAATCATACTCAAAATAATTTAAATAGATACGAGTAGTTAAATAGTTAATCAAATTAGATAGGCTTATTTAACTCTATTTCACATTTTTTACGATTGTCCCTCTTTTCCCTATCACCACATACATTTAATATCCCGATATCAACCTTCGTGTTATGCATTTATTAAGTATTTCAGTATTTTACTATTGAATTCACTGTGATTTCTTAAATTTTTTTAATTACTTTATGCATTACAAATATTCGTGGACGCAAAGGACTTCGTCGGAGAATGCCGCCATTATTGAGCAAAGCGCCTGGTCCACTCCCGGGTAAGTAATCAATTACTGCTTGCCTTTTTTAACTCCCTGTAGTGCATTTTTAGCTATATTACCTAACAGTTACGCAAATGAAATGAAATAATCTCTCCTGTTTGGTAATAAACTTTCCGCGCTCTCGTTAAGCCTTAAACGTCTGTGATAGGCTGAAGGATATGACGTTTATCCTATCATGGAACGACCGCCTTGTTAGTCAGTCTGTTTTGCTGTTTTACTTTATTTCCTGTTTCTTTTTTTATATTTATTACCGAATAAATTTATTTACCTCGATATAGCGAAACATGTTGAATGCTTTTTTTATAGAATGAAGTAAATCTGTATTTTTTTACTTCCTTTCTTTTAACTCGCTGTTAAAGTGAGTTAAAGTAAATTACTATATTCATTGGAGTATTTGTATTTGGCATAATTTTAAAAACCATTATTTCATATGTGTTAAGATTGTTGATTTGCTGTTAATTTTCCCCAAAATAAAATAAGTAAAATAAAACTCGTGGCATCTAATTGCTTGCTCGTCTGACAAAAAAACATCGGATCGATTTTTAACCCTTTTCCCGTAATCCAATCGAGCTGAAACTTTGCAAGCAGACTCGTGGTGACGATAAAAATGATCTAACAAATTTTCGTTTAAAATTTTTTAATAAATATAGTATAATTTTGGATTTTTTGAAATTTTAATGGTTTTTTCAAATTGGAATCGATACAAATAATTGTAGTACCTATAATTTTGGATTTTTTGTATTACTCCCTTTTATAACATCGCCCGACTCAAGCCCAACGCGTGAGGTAAGCGCCAAACCTGTTTCAACTAGTAAATGAGAAAGGGAGTATAATAAAAACTTTGTTTTTATGGGTTAGTTTTTTTATAGAATGAAGTAAATCTGTATTTTTTGCATAGAAAATTATTCAGCGTGTCCCTAGTGATAAATCATAAAAACCGCATAGTTTATTCATAATATAGTCAATACAAAAAACGCGTTTATAATTTCATTTTTAACATTTTTGTGAACTTTTAATTGTATATTGCATAAAAAAAAATTAAGTCAAAAATATTTTTTAAAACTTAATTATTTATACCATCAAGAGATTAAATTTTAAAATAAATTATTTTTTCTAACAGAAACAAATTATTTATATGGACAAGTATATATGAAAGTCTTGCAAGTTTTCGGTGGTTTATAGGGCTAAAATTAACAACGTTAAAAAAAATTAACGTTGTTAATTTTTTTTATCAGAGTCTGAAGCAATATTCTTTTTATGTGTGTATGACATTCATCCGAATTGATATGATAGCCGTATGATACGTCATAAGCCCTACAAATACCCAAAGACTTTTCAATACATACACTTTCATATAAAGAATTTCGTCTCTGTGAGATGTCTATAATTTATCTTAATTAATAATGATCCCTCTAAGAATAAAATCTAGTCATGGTGTTCGTAAAAATTTGAACAAACTCAAAAATGCAATAATTCTATATATAAAAAAAATAATATTTATGTAACCATCAAATATTAAAAAAGAATTAAATCCATTTCTCAGATACTAATTTCACCCCATGCTTATGTCTGCAGTAGTGTAGTAGTATGAAAACCTGCTTGTGAAGTGGGAGCCCGGGGTTCGGTTCTTGGAAAAAAAAATTGAACCAGAAAATGTGTGTATGATACACGTAATACGTTTTTTTCTCCCAATTATATATTTCTTTTCATTTCAGAGAAACACAGCAACCGGACCATTGGCGGTGAAGAAAACCTGATAAATGTTGCATTCAGTTTTTTACGACTGAGATACACCTTTTGAAATATTAGTATGTAATTAAAATGTAGCAGGAAGTTTAATCCATTTCCCACAGTAGTGTTTGCATCCTTCCGTTTTCAGAGCAACTTATTTTAATTTAATAATAATAATTAAGTTTAATATGTCAAGGTAATATGTGTTCAAGAAACTGCCACAAAATAATATATTATCACGAACAAAAAAAATGCAAAATTATTTATTTTATTTTTTAATTTATTCGTTAATCCCTATCGTTTCAAATTATTTATGTTGAGCGCTTTGTGTTGTGATGAAAAAGGTTGTCTTATTATTTTTTACTGTTTGCGAATTTGTTAAATTTTCTATGTCGTGGAATAGAAGCATGGATACTTCCAAAAGGAGGTTAGGCGACATGAAGCATTTGAGATATGGGTCTATGGAAGAATTATGAAAATAAACGGTTGGACATAGTTACGAATGAAGATGTTATGATTCTGATAAATGAAGAAAAATAGGTATGTATTATAATTAAAATCTGCAAACTTAGACATCTCAATCATGCAATGGGACAAACAGAAAAGTATAAAATCTTATGAAATATTTCGTCAGATATTTGAAAACCGGGGCCTTTGAAGGCTGGAATCTAGGCTAGAGGACCTCAGGTAATCGTTTGGCTAGAGTACTGTAGAGCTTTTCCGAGGCGAGGTAAACAAAGTGATGAAACTACCATTAAATGTGTAAAGTCAGAGAAAAAGAATATGTACTATAGCAAATACCTCCGTCATAATATAATTAATTATTCATTTTCTGTAATTCTTTGGTAGAAAATATGACATGACAACTACATATTTTAAGAGCGTTATTGCTGAGGATTTTGGAAAAGTAAAATACTTACTTAATTCACAGCCCTGCCAAATATACTTGTATTTTACTGTATTACAGTAGACACTGCTTTTCTGGTACCTTAGATAGTTAATTGTCCAAAATCCAGTAAAATTGTTCTCAGAACATACATATAAAAATATTGTTAAAAAATAGTGTAAGTAAAATAAATAAAGTTCCAATGTTGGATATGTTTACTGTTGTAGCAATTTTATTTTCAGAACTTTTTAGAGGTTTTGGTATGATTTCTTTGGTTTTCGGGAAGCCAGAACTTCAATTTTGTTATGAAATATGCAAAATTATCAACTTTTCATGTTTGCATTTAAAGCTGTACATATGTTTCTGGTGTTAGAAACAAATTAAATCTTCGTCCAAATGTTTTGTTTATTCTAGGCATGATTTGCATAATACATTTTGTTTAACTCCCCTGTAAAATGGCTGTTTCTAGAGGCAACGGAAGATAAGTACAAAAAAGAACACGATATTGTTTAGTCTACTGGAATACCAAGAATGTTTTTTTTTTCTGCAAGTTGCACAATGCTTAACAGGCGAACTAGTAATGGGATATTTGATATTGCGCTTTATCAGAAATGGCGATTCCGAAGCAGATAAGCTAATGGACTTGCTATTTCATTGTATTTAAACTGTGTCACTGACTTAATAACACTGACTCTTGAAATTTGTCTCTTATTTTATCCAGAACATAGATGGAAGCGATTCCAAATTACGAGAGTATGATAAAATATCATTCGCTTATTTTCACTATTATTACTGGTTATATAATCTGAAATAATTTCTACACTAATACTTGTTTAGAATACTGCCTGAAAACTTCAAGGATTTTTTGAATACGTATTCAATCAATATTTTGTTACTTTATAAAAATTAATACTGATTTATGGATAAGATAGATACCCAGTAAGATTAGGTGGACATGGAGTTGAACATGAACCCTGAGAAGGAAAAAATAAAAGTTCGAGATGCCTTTTGAGATGCGGTGTCATCTTATATCGTCGACAGTGAAACTACTGAATGTCTCTATTTTTCAGGAATTCCATATTTATTTGTTTATCCAACAACTGTTCACTAGAAAATAATATAAAAATTAGACTCACAAAACATTTTTCTAGAAGTTTCTCTGCAGGTATATCCGTGCACATTTCACAAACTAATTATTACAAAATTTATGACATCTTAAAAGTAATTTATTTAAATAATTTAATAATATAAAGGAAAAATAATAGAATATAAAAATTTGGATACATGAAAACGTATAAGCTATTAAGTGTCTATGTCAAAACAATTTATCCTGGATTACAATAATGACACATCTTTAGGTGTAATTCCCTTTATTACCTTCTCCAAATTGGCAATGAGCGTACTATTTCTTTTTCAACATGGGAACAACATTTTCAATTTCAATGTATTATTGGCGATTTTAGGTATTGTTTAACTTAAAATCGCTAGTCTTGTATTTTTTCCGTATGAAACTACTCTATTCAAAGTTTCATTACTATAAATTTTGTTATTACAATTTTAGATTATGCCTCAATTTAAAAACTTGCCGGCCTGCAAATTTTTGAACTTTACCTACTAAAAATGACCTGAGAAGAAAGAAATAAAATAAAACTGCCGATCAGGAAGAAGTCAAAATCTCAAAAATCTGTGATTGCGAAGCAATGAAAATACCAGAATTAAAATGCCAGAACAAGTAGGAACGAAAAAAGTCTAAAATTAAATATATTATGTTATATTAAATTAATGTATAGTTCAGATACGTTAAAAATTTATGATTTTTGTTTGTCATCCTGGCACGATGGGACACAACAAATATTAGAGGATGGCGCTGTTAAAAGCATCAACACTCGTAGAGCATAAATGAACCAAAAGTTGTGTGGAAAGATAGAATAATGTGGCGTTTTATCCTCTCTGCCTAGCTCTGCGGGAAGCGGTGTGATGGATAGTTATTAGAATTTATGTTTTTATTATTCTTATATTATTTTATTATTATGAACGGACTGAAACTATATTATAACTTACCACAAGAGACAATACAACTAAATCTTTACCGATTTAAAAAATAATTTTAAAATATTCTAAGTACACAGACGTAAAAATAACTGTTCTTTTTTTTCACTTTTTAATAAATATATTTTTTTATAATTATAATATGTACATATTTATAGAAATAAAAAAATGTAATATTTGTAGTTGTTTCTCATGTCTTTTTTCTGTTTGAATAGAAAAATATTTGTTTGCACTTTTTTAAGAATAATTAATGTAATATGTTACAGTTATAAAATATATTGAGTGTAAAGAATGAACAAATTTATAAAGTACGTAAAGCTTATGTTAGCTTAGTGAATAATGAGGGCGGACCCACCGCTTACCCAGGACCGTTTTATAAGCTGTAGCTCCTACGTCGGTCCTGCTCATTCGCCGCCGGTTGGTCATTTTTAATGCTAAAAGGCCGCACTGCGGATCACACAAATTCGCCCTCATTGTCCCCGGTAACAAATTGTATTTAATATTATCATCAGAAATTACAATTAATAGTAAAGTACAATAGTATATTGTGGAAATAATCGATATACAGTACGAAAATAATTGGTATAAACTACAGAAACAAAACAAAAAGGAAGTAAAGCCTGTAATTGGCAAAAAAGGAATGAAAGCAGACTGAGTGCGGTGGAAATGCAGTTACTAATGCGCTTCTGTGGAAAATCGTTGGCGGTGGAGTGAGGAGTGAACAAATTAGAAATGAATGTAATGCTGGCTGTAGTGTGGAAGACAGAATTAAGAAAGGAGTGCTGATATGATTTGATCATGTAAAACGAATGAGCGAGGAGAGGATGGTTTAGAAAATATATGGGGAGAGTGTTGAAGGCAACAGGAATAGAGGACATTCGCGAAAAACCTGGCATGATTAGATACTACAAGTACTGCGGTATGGCCCTGTTAAAAACCTCAACAACCGTAGAGCTTGCATGAGAAGATGTACGAATGTAGCCGAAGCAAAATTGGTGTGCGTAGGATTAAATAAGGGTCACTTATATGTTCAAATGAATAAATTAGTAGAAAATGGCAAGAAAGATATATACCACTTGTTTTAATGGCGCCAGAATTGTAATGTGGGATGACCATTTAAACTGATACCGGAAGATGGTCCTGTTAGAAACTATTGATAAGCTTGCATAAGAAGATGCATAAATCTAGGCGAGAAAGAGAAAGAAAAAGACAGGCACTCCACTTACTCTGTCTAGCCCTGCGGAAAAAATTATGATGGTAAAGTTGTTTTCAAAGCGTCGATAAATCGGCGTTTATTGGACACATGACAATTTAATGCTTAATACATACACATACATACTATACATATAAATATGTATAAGTACATATGTAGAAAGCCTGTCAGCCACTACCTACTTCGCTAAGTATATAAAAATACCAGTTCTGAGGTAGGTAGCCTTTGTTCATTATATCACCTTCAGATCAAAACCAAATATTTTATTTACAAGCAAGCAAGTATAGTAAAGTTCATATATCATTATTTCATTACTTTGTGTAAGTGAAAAAATAATTAAAAGTGGTAGGTAGCTAGAAAAATATTGTTAAATATGTGAAAATATAAAATTGATATGCAGAATGAAAGAAAAAATGGAAATTGCAGACAATAACTTTACAGTTCGTATCGAAACAGCATCTATACAGAAAAACAAAATAAATGGCCGGCTGGAATAAATATATTAAAAAATAGAATTAATAGAAATGCAAAGTAAAGAACCAGAACAATTATAATTTATTAAAAAGGAATAAAGTAAGTAATAATAATAAAAGACAATAATTTATTTGATATTTGCCTTTATAATATAGGTACCTAATAACATAATTTTTCATACTTTCTAAAAGGTTTCCCGAATACTCCATAATTTTGTTGTGTATTCACGAAAACGGTGCTTTATAAATGATCCCATTATTATTATTACTACCGTTTGCAGCATTATACCCTGCAAAAAATACATGCGGCTCGCTTGTCGCTCAAATCTTGTATTATTTGTTTTTGAGATGAATCTCAGAAACAAATTTTGTTCGTGTAGTCGCGCTGTAAGAGATTTTCTGAAATATTTGAAAATTTTACCTCGAACTCAATCAATATATATATATATATAAAGAAACCCGTGTTTCCCTACCCAACAAGTTTTCTCCACAACCAGCCACAACCACCCACCGGTGGTTATGGTGGTGGATAGCCCTTGGTGTCACATCGAAAATATGAGAGTTTGGTGGGGGTGGCTGTGCGTGGGTGGGAGTGGGTGGGTGATGAAAATGTGCTTTCTAGCACATTGTTTAGTTAGGGGGAGGCCGCAAATGCTTCAGATTGTGTCGGTGAGTCTTGAAGGTTCAAGAAAAACCTGCTCTATAAAGTTCTGGAAGGAGAAGGTTCTAGAAAATTTCCGAAATTTTTATAAGGTTCTAAACTGAGTGGCGGAATGTGTCGGTGTGTCTATAAGGTTCCTGTACGTTCGATAAATTTCTTGAAAGTTCTCGAAGGAGAATATTCTAGAAGGTTCGCGAAACTTCTATGACGATCCAAACAGTGTACTAAAAATCTACGCGTGCGAAGCCGCGCGGGCACAGCTAGTCTTCGATAAAAATTGAACAAAAAAATTCAACTCATAGTTGTAAAAAAATCTATGTTCCCTTGTTTCAAAAATCGCTTTTTTGTTTTTGGACTATCACAAACCAAAAAAATATTTTCATTTTTTTCTTAAAAATAAGTTTTGATATACAATCTTCTGTTAGAGTTATCTGGGTTATTCTGCCGTGCCTTCAAGCTTTCTGGCCGATGTTTCATTATACATCATCTCATCAGCCGTACCGTTATATGGGATCCGGAACGTTGCGTACATACGGCAGATTATCCCACAAAACACTTACCAGAAGAGCAATCTTCGGAAGACCGGAGTGGAAAGCTAAGAACATTTTTGATGTGCTATATCCAGGAAGTGGGATAGGTTAGCTGCATTTCATTCCAAGTCCAAGAATGCTATTGAGTTAAGCTTTAAATGAATGGCATTCTATATCGAGGGGAGCGGAAAATTTTTATTTTCCTAAAAAGTAATTGTGCAAACTTTAAAACAGATGGCTTTCAATATATTATAAAACACTTTATATTGAAGATAAAAGGCGGAGTAGCCAGCGGGGTGGGGGGAGGGGTGAGTCTATATATTGCGCAGGATCCTTAAAAGCAACATTACAAAATTTGATTTTGATCATCGAAAAACTACAAGATTGAATCGAGAACAGATGGACAGCTTTATTATTTTTATTATTTATTAATTAATTTAATAAAAACTGCATATCAGTGATTATCATTTCACGTTCAGGTTCAGAATACACCTGAACTTTCTATAGCATTACATCACTTCCAGTGGCGTCTATAAAAATACGATAACACATAAATTTATAAATACAGCAGAGTATATTTGTATTACTAAGAATCGCAGAATTAAAAAAATACGTGACTGAATTCTGTTATACTTGACTAATTATTTATTTTCCTTTCTTTTTACATAAGACCCCATAAGCAAGAAGTCAGTTAATACCCCTTAATATGTGCATACAGGAATGCTAGAAATCGGCGGCTGTTCTTGTAAATTAATCCCATGAATTATGTATGACATTTTCTTTGTGAACTTTTCTTGTTGCATTTGTTACATAGTAAGTTAAGCACGAGCGGCTGAAGAAATTGATAATATACAAATGGTCCAGAATCCATACTCACAAATAACTGCAAATAGAGTATTATTGTTATAATTTTAAAGAAGTCTTTAAAAACAGTTATTATTAAAAAACAGTTTTTACTATATATAACACAATCGGTCAAGTATTATACCACATTATATTAAAGTTTTCATCTCCAATTCTTAAAAATATTTTTATAAAATTTATTTTCGGTTTTATTATGACTGGGTGAAAAATGAACAAATTAGACAAAAATGTTAAGCTGCATAGTGAATAGGAATAGGCATATCGAGCAAAGAAAAGAGGAAAGAATGATAAAAAGATACTATGCAGTCGCAGACTTTTTTACCGACCAATCTGCTTACAGCGTCAATACTTAATAATAATCTAAATACTTCATATTAATGATGTTTATAAATAAATAAAATAAAAATCTTGATTTGCTGAGATGGTTAAATCAAGAGCAAATTACGTGCGAGCATATAGGCAGCGCAAACGCGAGAAAAAATTAAAAACTGGAGGAATAGAGCCGAATAAATCACTTTAATTGATACCCGGCTAATATTTTCCCTAAAATTTTTCATTCGTTACTGAGAAAAGCTTATTACACAGCATTTGCAATGACTGTACTGCCCTCATAAGCATAAACGCAGCTTTTTGAAAAATCATATTTTGAGATACGATTCTTTTGTTTTTTACGAACTAGCATAATAAAGATACCGCCAATTTTAGTGATTGCTTCTATATATGATAATGTATTTTAAAACAATTTTTTATATAACTTTATTTTACAAAACATCACGAATTAATTAAAATGTACTGTTAGTAAAATATACTGTGAATACCTACTGTCTTATTGCAAAGAATTAATACAGTTTTTGTGAAAATTTAAAAACTTTTGTGAAAATTTAAAAAAATATTGTGTTTCTTCTTGCTTTATTTCAAATGGTTCTCAATTTCTCAAATAACATTACCAAATGTTTAACTCATTTTGTGATATTTTGCTAATTGCTGCCTTTATGCTAATGATGGCAGGGTGAGTCGTTTTTTTTTCACCATTATTTTATCGTTTTTATCCTAGCCATTTGGTGTCTTCTCCATTTCTCCCGGTTATGACAATAGGCAGTTGTTAATGGGTGGGACATTACTTCAGCCTTAGATCTAGTGTCTTCTTCGGTTTACCCTAACACCTAATTGTGTCAGTGTCAACTATGATGTAACTGATACCCATAAAATAAAGAATGCAATACTTAACAAAAATATCATCGAACAATAAAAGATTTGGCAGTTACTTCGTTGTGCAATATTGTATCATATTGTGTATATATATAACAAAGTTACTTCTGTCTCAAACTTTCTTCTTCATTTTCCTTTAATTCTATCTACTTAAGTATATTTTAGGAATACGTTTGATGATTTGATGCGAATCATTGAACTAAAATATTAAAATAAAATTTCAATAAAATTAAAACTAACATAAATAACAGCCGATTAACCCGGAATTTTTATGTTTTATAATTGTGGGGTATAAAAGCAAAGGTGAGAAATGTCCAAAAATAAAAAACATACTTTTTAATTTTTATTTTTTATTTAATTAATTCTAAATTTTATGTATCTATCTGTTCTAAAATCATGTTTCCTATAAATTTATTAGCTAATTTTTCTTTAGTATCTCAAATTCAGTACATTATAAATTAGTAACCCTCGATAACGGCGTTCAATTTTTTTGGATATCGCTGCCTTAGCTTTTATACCTACCCCATAATTGATATTTTTTGCAATTCTCTCATGTAAAACCTATTCTCATCCAAATATAAATACATACATGTTATGCCAAATATGTTTTAATAATCATATTTACGATTTTGTACAATTCCAATTGGGATTACCACTCTCAACAAAAGAGAATCGATTAATTATAAGAAAAAAAATGTACGACTCTTATATAATAAAAAAAATATTAAATTATTTTTCACGTTTTGAAAATAGTTGACTAGGCCCATAATTCCTTCAAATGTTAAGATTAATTTATTATTAAGAAAATAATACTTACCTATTTTTGTATAGTTGTCTCTTATGGACCCAAAATATTGCGTGCGATTTTTGTCATGGGTGTATGTGCGTGATTCAGATTTTCTCTCGCGTAAAGGTCAATACAAAATTTATGTGGAGTATGCTAAATTACTAAACAATAAAGCCGAGATTTACGCCGGTTCTCTGAAATTTGAGAGCAATATTTCATCCGTGTATGTAACGTAACGTAACGTAACGAAACGTAGGTAATTTGAGAACGATTGAGAATTCTAAAAATGAATACTATAAATCTATATATGGATTGCCAGATGTATCGAGTAATTTTAAGCCGATTGGCAGTAGGTTTTATTGATGGTGCCAAAAACCAGTCATTCTCAACTTGTATTTTATATATCCTAAAACATAATTTCCAGTAAAGGATGTCAAGATCTTCACAGTTTATTTAATTTTTAAATTTCCATGTTAAAATGGCATAAGGAATTTTTTTAGCTTAATGCCACACGTAAATAATCTTTCTAATTTCATATTTCTATTCCATTCCTGCATGTATCATAAGATACAGTAAAATATATTATAATTCGATTATTGACTTACGTGTCGCCTGTATGCAGTAATATAGTCCAAATTACAGAGTCAGTTTCGCGCAGAAGTTACGAGAACGATGTTGTAATGTTAGATCGTATTCGACGACGGACATTATTCAATGACCAGGTGTTCCTCGTCTCTAATGGACATTCGAGTTTCCCGGCCCAGTACTGTTTCGTAACTTGAACTAAACGAAAAATCTTTCGAATCCACGATTATCAACATTTTGTTTATACTTTTCCAACTTAAAGATTGTCTTTAATAAAAACAATACTGTCATGCGACTTGACTATGGGAGACAAATGAAAACACTTTAATGTTTAAATTGTTACCAAAAAAGTCGCTGGACATGAGTGCAATCGGAATATCATTTTTTAAATTTAAAGTCAATAAATGTTTCCAAAATATTTCACATGCGTATTATTACATTATTTCTTAATTCGCACTATTTCATGCCATTTTTATTGCTTCCATCACATTTCTTGCCCGCAGGCAGATAATTCCTTAATTTATTATCGCCGGTATCACTAACGCTGGTCACACTGCGATCACTCTATTGCTAATATCGATTTGGTTGAACGTCACAAATGGCAGTCCCCACGTCGCGTGATGCCCTTGTATTGTTGTCAGTTTAACCATGTGACAAACTTGACAGCATGCAATTAATCCAAATTCTAGCATCTCGTTACAATACAATTGAATTTGTTAATGACATATAAATATTAATGTTCAACAAACTTACGTATTGTTCTGATAAAAACTGAATAAATTAATTCTTTACTCAAAAGTGAATATAAACATTTATATAAAACTAGCCTTACACCGACTCGTCCAAAGCGCTAGCTCGAGCCGCAGACTTCTTTACTGTTATTGAGACTTCGTTACTGAGCATTACTTAGAAACGAACGAAGCGTTACTGAGAAAAGATGTTACGCATCATTTTCGACTACTGTAACTCTCTGATTTTTTGTTCATTATCTAACCTTCTTACGTAGATTATTAATTTTTTTCCAGAATATGATTGGTGCAAATGGCGGTGTTGTATTATTATTTAAAAATTTACACAAATCAACGTTTCCATTTTTATTATTATTCATTTTTTTTTTAAATGTCTTTAATTTGTTCTTATAAATATTTCAATTATTTTTTCTGTTTATTCATCTATTATTTTTTATTTATTAATCTTTTATTTTATTTTTCACAAGTGGTGAAAACAAAGTATATTTTTATTAATTATTTTTTTGTTTTACATTATTTATTTATTTATATTCATTCTTTTTAATCCATGCATACATTTTCATCGGCATTCAGTAATGATATTATTTGTTGTTATAGACATGCAACCTCAATTTTTTTAAATTTGTATATATTATACAAATGTTGACTAGGTTTATCAATAACAAGTTGCAATAAAAAGAAATTTATTGAAATGTAGCGATCCTTGGTCGATAAAACTACCATCGTGTCCACTGATCTCGTTTGATCTAAAGTTTGTCCGTCACGTAGGTTCATATTATTTTGTAACTGCGTCGTATTGTAAATGAATTTCAAACCAAATACATTGGTCTTCGATAACTCTGTTAAAACGGCTTGAAGGATCCTTGAATATAGGCGCGCACTCTCTACTTCAATAATTATTTTGTTGACGTAGGTTGAATTATATTACATTTATTTCATGTGTACGCATGTAACAGATTTAATTTACACATGTAAATTAATAAGCTAAATAAAAAACATGTTTCTTAATAAGTTAAACAAATTTTTATGCGTAGGTGATTTCAAAATAACTATCTATGGGTATCTCAGAAATATTTTTTTAATATGCATACGCAATTTTTTATTTTTTTAAACAAACCTGGTATTATTGCTTGATGATTTATACCATATTTATCAATATCAATGATGACACGCGTTTTTGGTATAACGAGAAGACTTATATATAGACCAATAAATAGGTCAGAAATTCTAGACCATCGAATTTATTTTTTAAAATTTAATACATTTTATTACCGTATACAAAAAAAAAGTAAATACTACACCCCATTCTGGTGCTTTCATATAGACTTTTTAAAAATTTTATTGACTATTTAAATACTCTATTTCAAGGAGGTACCTAACTGCAAACTAATTAAATCCACAAAAAATGCCTCAAGCAATTAATTTAGAATCAAAAATGATAAGTATAATATATAAAAAAATATTATTTTAAAAAATATCAATTTCACTTGTTTTATCGAAGCATTTATTTATCGATCTTTCTCCATCATCAATGGCTCCACAGCCCATTGTGGGCCTCGGCTTCCTCCAACATTCCTCTTCATCATCCTCTATCCTGACATGCACTCTTCCAATCCCTGAGGCTTATAGTTTTCACGTCTTGATGCACTCCATCCAACCATCGGCATTTGGGTATACCAAGGTTGCGTCTACCTTGGGGCTTTGTGGGAATGCTTTTTGGCATTCTCTCTTCACTCATTCTTTCCACGTGCCCTGCCCGTGTTCGTGCCATCACAGCCTCTCTATGTTAATAAATTGTATAATGCTAGACTCATTGAAAACATTGTAGACCTCCTCCTTACATCGTATTCTCCAAACTCCGTTTATCTCTACTGGATCGAATATGTTTCTGAGTATTTTTCTTTCAATAACAAGGAGAGACATTTCATTATTTTTACACAATACCCAACATTCAGAGCCATACGTTAATACAGGACGTAATAGTGTATTATTGATAGTAACTTTTGTTTTCCTTAGCAGCATTCGGGATGCGAGATGTCTTCTCAAACTTCTTTATTTGCCATGTGTATTGTGTATTTGATCTCAGTTGATGTGTCGTTTGCATTGCTCACTATTGATCCTAGGTAGTTAATACATTATGTCGTGCGTGAGCCTATGTTGATTGTGATTGGGGTCTGGTTGTTCATAACTGTTTTAGTGGCAGACATATACATATACAGGGTTATTCGACATATACATTAATAACCTCACAGGACTATTTTTCCTTAGTAGCTCTCTCTAGCTCAAAAAATGTCCCATCGTCACGCGTTGACATCTAACAATAATGTCATTATCATCCGCATAACTCAAAATATAACTTGATTTGTATATATTATCCCAGTGTTTGGATTCCATATTCCCTTACACACTTCTCCGGAGCGATTTTAAAAAGTGGACAGGCTGGGCATCTTTTTAACGGAGGCCATGTAGCGCATAAAACAGGTCTGAAGTGTCATTTTGAATCCGAACTCTGCATTGTGAGTGGATCATAGTGAGCTTTACCACTCGTATAAGTTTATTGGGAATACCTAAGTACTTCATCGCCTCACAGAGTTGTGTGTGGTTAATGCTATCGATTTTTAGGTAATTTATAGGTCTACGTAATTATTTATAAATATAATTAATAATTAATAGGTCTACATAATTATTTATAAATATCAATCTTTGGAACTATATAATCATTTATAAATATTAATGTAAATTCATATTTCTTTGATGAAATTTATATAATTTTGGAGCAGTTTATATATTTTACTCATAGGTAAGAATGCGATCAAATTTATTCGTTGTTAATAATATTTCATTAAATATTAAAATATTTTGTGCTTTTTGCTTATTTTAATACTGAATATTAAAAAAAATTGTTGATAGATGTTGTCATTCATTTCATTACTTTGATTTGAAACATCCTATGGTAGCGCGCACTTAATTTTTCGGACCAAAATAAAACGAACTAGTAATGAAATTACGACTGATTTATGATTGATAAGAAATAGGACTCTTACAGCTCGTAATTATTTTTTGATCTTATCTTTTATCAACTATCGACATCGTTACTTTTTTTTTAAAAAAGAACACTCGCATAACTAACGTTTAACATTTAAGATTTTCTTTGTCGTTATTTATCGAATTTTTAAAATGCATTATCAATTTTGAGCTTTTAATAATAACTTTTACTTCATCAACGTCGTGCAGTAAATACATTGAGGGAAATCTCGAATGCACACAAAATAAATGATGTATCTTGACATTTCTTGTCACAATATCCTAATATTATATTACAATATGGGGGAGGCATGGACACCGATAAACCAAGAACTGAGCAGTAAAGACGAAGCCTTTGAGATGTGGTTCCATAGACGCATACTGCAATTTTCCTAGTTGGATAGAGTTACGAATGTTGAAGTATGGAAGTACGGTGTATGGAAAAAGCCTAGAAAAGCCGAGAAGGCCATCAAAATTAATAAGCTTGAGTATTAAAAATAAGTGGAAAAAGAAGCGTAGGAAGACGTCTCATCTCGTGGCTGTGTAACTTGAGGGACTGGTACTATCGTAGCTGGACTGAGTTGTTTCGTGTGATGTTGAACAGAGACATTATTTCCAATATGATCGCTGATCTCCCAAAGGAGATGGCACTTTAAGAAGAATATTCTGCCAGATCAATAGTTAACATTGCTTTTTTTTACAAAATTGCGTAAAAACAACTCGCACTTCAATGTACTGACACACACGCCTAACAATCAATATATATTATATATATAAAAAGAAACCCGTGTTTCCCTACCGTCAAGTTTTCTCCACATTCAGCCACAACCACCCACCGGTGGTTATGGTGGTGGATAGCCTTTGGTGTCACATCGAAAATTTGCGATTTTAGTGGGAGTGGCTGTGCGTGGATGGGAGTGGGTGACGAAAATGTGCTTTCTAGCACATTGTTTTGTTATGGGACGGCCGCAAATGCTTCAGATTGTTTCAAAATAGGCGCACCGACTGTGTCGGTGAGTCTAAAAGGTTCCGGAAAAACCTGCTCTAGAAGTTCTGGAAGGAGAAGGTTCTAGAAAATACCCGAAGGTTCTAAACTGAGTGGCAGAATGTGTCGGTGTGTCTAGAAGGATCCTGTAGATTCGATAAATTTCTTGAAAGTTCTGGAAGGAGAATGTTCTAGAAGGTTCGCAAAAGTTCTATGACGATCCAAACAGTGTACTAAAAATCTACGCGTGCGAAGCCGCGCGGGCACAGCTAGTTATATATATATCATTAAACTTAAATTGATCGATAGCTGAATTCGACATTTTTGGAAATTTATTCAACGATGAAATATAATGTAAAAGAGAAATATATTTTATTTGATAGTGATTCAGTCTAGATAACCTCAATAATGCATCGCAATGTAAAACACATTCCTTTATGAGATTGCAGTTCAATGGCAGAATAAGAATGGCAGAATTCTTTGCTACGTTCATTCTTTAAAATAAATTCATAAATCATTGGAGTTATGAAGAGATAAATCAGTAATTGTTGTGTAATTTCTCATACCAACAGATTTTATCAAATTATGGTTCAAAGGTTGAATGTCTATTAGAAAAAACATATTACGTATAGAATTTATTTAATTCATAATCATCGTTATCATTATCAGCCTTCAATATTCCTGTGTTGGACGTAAGCCTCACGGTTTCTTCTCCACACATCCCTATCTTGTGCTAGACGTCCCTATTGGGTAAGATAAATTATAAAAGTCTCACAGAGATGTTGCTATGAATATAAGAAACGTGTGTGAAAGAATTTTTACACCATGACCGAAGGCTAACAACCTGTATTAGCCGCTTTAAGTCTACTCAATACAACGTTTACCAATTCCATGGAGAGGCGGTGGTAGCAATGTCACTAGGGTTCCGCGCTGACATTTGCGCCCTACTTCCAGCCATGTAGTTTCGTTTTTTAACCGTGGATTTGAATTTGTTACGGACGTCGTTACAGATGTTACAGGAAGTTACGGACAGACAGGCAGACAACAAAATTATTATGTGAGATCTTTTTTATCAAAAGTTTGATTACCGAATTCGGACTGAAGGCAAAATTCTAAATATAGCAGTTTATATAAAAATATAGCAGTTTATAAAAAATTTACGGAAGAAACGTTGATTTTAATGATTTTATGAGTAATATGCAATTTCGAATTCAGAACAAAATGGCGCTTATTTTTCTTGTATTCAGAGTCAGAGACCGTATTGAAACGTTGCCCAATTATTGAATTGTATTCACCCTTCTCGCAACTGAGAGAAAATTCAACTTCCAGCTTCCGGTGCCACGTGTTCATCGAGCACACGCTTCGGTGCAGATGAAAATGATAAATGAAGCTGCTAGCAGTAGTAGCCATGACAACAATGATCATTATTGAACATCAAAAAACGTCCAAGACAAATAAAGGAAACATAAACCTGCGCTAACTTTAATCAAAATCGTAAATGAATATTTAAATGAGTAATATATATGAATATAAAATCACTCTTTAATTTTATATTCTTTATGTGGTAATTTTTTTTTAAATAGAGACGCGAACACGGAGTACGCGTCACATCAATATTCTTACTATTTTCAAACTACGCCAAACGCTTGTGCTATAAAAATAATATTAACTTGCTGGTCTGGAGAGAGGTTCAAACCCGCGACCTTTGGATCACTAAGCGAGAGTCCTAACCACAAGACCAACAAGCTACTTATATAATATAGGTTTCTTTAATTTTCATTTGTACATAAAATTTTACAAATACTATTATTGATAGATTTACACTCAATTAATGGGAGTGATTTCGTGAATGTGATGACCGAAATGCATTGCAGAAAGTAGAAATGAAAAAATTTTCCGATTTTGACTTAGAATTTTTTTATTTTTTGGCATATTTAACATTGACATTAGGCGTCGAAAGAAAACGCCAAATTCGATAAATTAGGGTTATGTTGAATTTCGATTTTTAATATCTCTGAATAACTTTGGTTTAGAAAAATAACTGTGTGACAGAAATAAATGATGAACAACATATATTTTATAGATACTGATGAAAAAAAAGTTTGTTGTAAAAGAATTTATCTTAAATGAAGCAATTTGATTATAACTGTTAAGGAAAAATATAAATAAAATCAGTTGTTCATTCATCATATATTTTTCAAATAAAAGGCTGTTTTATGCGATATATATTCACATGTATGTTTAATAGTACCTACATATATTTTTGGTTCGAACACTTTTTTGGATTTTTCACGTGATTTTAATGTTTTCTCTGCGAATATGAATAAATCAATTATTTTGAAATTTTCGACGTGTGACATTTTTGTGATAGGTTCATGGGAAGCCGCATACTTCGTTACGGACTGCGTTATATAGTGATGGTAGTAAGTAAATCGGTATATGAAAGTCCTAATAATTGTACAAATTAAAAAAAAAATTCACTTACATTAATAATAACAGTATAAAAGTGTGATAACAATATAATAGTGCAAAAAAAGTTTTGGGGCCAATGATTTATTCACCAGGATATAACGAATATGTTGTATCCTAATCCCTTCTCCATGATATAACGAATACATTGTATCCTGATGAAGGGGCCATTAATTAAAGAATTTCTCATAAATTATAGAAAAAAATAAACAAAAAAAATCACAGACTAATTGAGATTAAATTGTGGAGAGGCACACTAAAGACAAGCTGCAGGAGACAGAAGGGAGAGGAGATATTATTATAGGAGATGGGGTCATCCAAGGCTCACATGAGGATAATGACACACATTTTCACATTACTGAAAGTTCACACGTTCCAAGACTATCTATATTTTGATAGAATTGTTGGAAAGTTGTTTATCCTTGATAACTTCCGTTCGTGAGTAGTGGGTCATCGTGTTTTAACTGTCACAGATCAGAAGGTACCTATATATTTATGTGCGATGATTAACATTAAAGCCTACATTGGCTATCTATCACAATGCTTATACCGAGACGGTAACATACTTTTACCATGAAAAACTTGCCTCGCCCCATGAGCCGAGTGCAAATTGAAACACCTTCAATTTTTAAATATTATTTAACAGGTTTTCGTGGGTATGAGAACGCCAACACGAACGAAGGTTTTTTTTGGATTATACTGTTGTGAGTTTCTTTTAGTTGTTGCAGACGTTTTGTACCACAATGCATTTGCATTTATTGGAAAGATAATTGAACCAATCGATAATAAATAATCCATCTTTACCGTTTACACATTTACGTGTAATATTTCCAGGACCGAAGATAGGTGGGCCTATTCCCTTAGAGTAATCAGTCATTCCATCCTACGTATAAAATATATTAAACAATTAATGACAGCTCACTACTTTGTGAATTCTGTAAGTACTCTTCATTACGTGATTTTGGAGACACACTCTCAAATGTAGTAATAAAATATCAATAAATAAAAATAATTCAGAGACCGAATCTTTAAATTGCAATAAATAATCTACATCACCTTCAATGCGAGGTCTTGTGATGAACATAACCTTTCTATCTTCAAAATAAAAACTCATGATCTCGGTGTCTAACTCCCACTAATTAATTTATTTAAATTAGAAACGTCCACCATAAATCTAGCAAATCTAATCAAATAGGTACATAGATTTTATTATCTTTTTTATCAATATTTAATTCAAATCCTTTTCATTAAGGTCTTTATTCGATCATGTTGTTTTTATTACATCCAGGATGCCCCAGTTAAATTTATCCATAAACTTACAATTGTGTTGCCGCACTAAAGATTAGCGGCGAATGTCAATAAAGTCCTGCAAAGGTCGAATGCATTAACTTAACCGAACCACATGGTTTATTGATTCAAATTATATCAATTTCGAACGATTATGAATCATATGTAAGAGAATTATCCCCGGGCTTCACCCTTTCAACCCATTACTGTTCAGTCGTGGGTTGTTTGCAATTATATTAATACTATTTGTTTTTTGTTGCAATAATATTATTACAAAAATAAAGAATGTTACACACCTACTTTCACGTATTCAATATAAAAATATATTTTTTATTTTTATAAAATCTAACATTAATAGAATAATGGACTATTCTAATTTACAACAAAAAAGATGCCACTCCCAGCAGATTAGATTCGCTAATCGAGGCTCAAAATACGTAATAATTGTTTATTAATTACCAGCAAATTAAAAAATATATATCTATTTAAGTTGCGGCTTATTTAACGCATATTAAACACATCACAAGGTTTTGAATTACGTTAATTCCACTACACAGAAAAATATCATCTGCATGTGACTTTCTATTATTTTTTTTACAATTGTACATATTTACTTTGAAAATTTATACACTTGCATTTTGATACATTGAGTCCGTATGTATCATTTTGAATGTAGATCAATATAATATACAAGTTCCAGCTTAGTCCTCTTAGTGTCCAGGTCTTCACGAAAAGTATATTTGAACTGAACAGAATTTACACGCATAATCTATTATCTGCAATGTACTAGGTGTCCAGCATCAAAGCAAAATGTTATGCGCAATACAAAAATATAAAAAATATATATTGTTCCCGAATACATTATTGTTTGATTATTATATTTTTTGTCATATTATATCCATTGATTAGTTCGCTCTTTCATTAAAAGATTAATAATATTTTTTAAATAATTAATCTTTAAGTTTTTTTTTTACGCTTCAACAGGCCAGGAGGCCCAATGACAGAAGCGACATACATCACAAAACACCCAGGCTTGAGTAAATCACATAGATTCAATTGTGACCTCACTGGGAATCGAACCCGGAATCTTCGGTGTGGGAAGCCAGTGTCATATCCACTGCTCTATGAGGGCCGCCTAATTATTATCAATAATATTTTTCCATTCTCTTTTCGTTCATCATTGTTTCGATTAATGATTTTATTATATTTCACCAATCTACTTAATTCAATATTTAATCCTAAAAAAGAAATGTTTTTAATAATAAATTAAGATCAACTAATACTACAGAAGGTAAAAAGCGTATAGAATTATTTATAACTATTTTATCAAAAAAAAACAAAAGATGTTACAAACTACAGTTTTGAAGACGATTAATAAAATCACACATTTTTTTGATTCTATTAATTATTTGTATTGCAATTATTAACGATAACATTCCGTATATTATTAATACAATATTTTCATTTTTATATTAAAATATGCTGAACGTTAGGTACATAATGTTAATAGTTGAAACTTGACGAAGTGAGAACTGATTTGTCGTCGTGTATGTCTGATGAAACATGAAAATTTAATTAACTTGTCAATTAGTTAGTTATCTTTGTCGAATCTACTGTACCATATTTAAACAATATTATAAATTGAATAAATTATCTCCATCGATATCGGTGCCAACTGATAGTGAAGGAATTATTTTGTTCAATGGTTTTTAGAAATAATAATAATAATATTATAATATTTGGATACTATATATATATATCGCCGTTTTAGTGAGAAATTCATTGAAATTACTTTAACAATATATTGGCTAAAAAAACTTATTTAATATTACACTGGATGAAATGCATAAAAATGGAATTGATGGTTAAAACTACAATTGAGAGGGCCAGGAAGAAGAAAGTGTTTTTGCGGAATATCAGGTACTATTTATTGTAACGGTCTGATTTTTAAGTTTCTGGATGATTGTCTAAATAAGAGCGCCTTCAGTTGTTTTATGAACTGTGGTATGCTGTATATTTGTCTCAGTTTATTTGGTAGTTTACTCCAAAACTTTGGTCCAGCCACCGATTCTCGGTCAGCGCATGTTATTCATTCTCGATCACCTTGTTGCTCGGTAACAAGGCCAAACAATGTCCTGGCGCTCTCCGATGTCGTAATTCCTCCCTCCTTGGACGTTTCCCACGAGCATCACTCATTAATCCAGAGCAAGCTCCAGCAGAGTCCTGGTCCATCCTTATGAAAATCCCAATTAGGTAAACATCGCAGTGTTGTGAACATAGAACCTTAAATATGAAATGCGAAGAAACAAAGATTCGACATTACAGTTAGCAATGGAACGCTAAAACAGACATAAAAAAAAAACTCATAAAAACCAAGTTTTTATTTTACTCCCTGTCTTTGTAAATTAAGTTTACCATCATGTAATTAAATAATTGATTGACTGAAAATGAAACATATCTAGAAAAATATCTTTGTCAAAAATCTCTAAAAAATATCTCTCTATCTCCATTTGAATTTTCTTTTCGTTTTATTTCCTCTTACATTTCTTTTAACGAATGAAAATCTTAACAATTAAAGACGAATTAAAACATATAACATAACACATAACTTACAGGAATTTAATATATTTCTAAAATATCAGATGTTTTGAGCTTTGATAAGACACTTCATGCTTTGAAGATTAAATTCTAAAAACATTTGTCAGTCAATTTAATCAAGATTTTGATAGATTCTATTATCAGCAATATCGTACCTAGTAAATTTCCAGCGTCAAATGATTTAAAATAGTCTGAATCAGATTTGAGTTATGTAGAATTATTCAAAGCTAAGCATAAATCTAAGAGAAATAAATTATTATTTGATTTCTTCCCAAAAAACCGAATTTTGCTGTCATCTGTGAAACAATCATCATAAATTTTCGAAATTCGTAGTGAAGTACCTATCAATTATACCGACGGAGTAATTCAAATTTTAAATATTCCGTGACGTCATCAGGCCGCCACAAACTTTTCTGTAATGATTCCAATTTTTAAAAACCATTAAAATTTTTAAAAATCCAAAATTATATTATTTTATAAGAAATTAATTTTTCTTAACGAAAATTTAATAGATCATTCTTATCGTCGCCACGGGTCTGCTTGCAAAGTTTTAGCTCGATTGTATCACGGGAAAAGAGTTGAAAATCGATCCAAAGTTTTTTCGTCAGACAAGCAAACAAACAGACGCTACGAGTTAAAAGAAAGGGAGTAAAAATTAGTATGGACACACACCGTTGGACTCTGTATATACCACATGGAAGATGAAAACTTTACTTTACCGGGTTAAAATAATTTAAGAATGCTGTAATACAGTGGTAACCTGGATTCCTAGTTTAACAAGCCTTGACAACTGACGACTTCGAAGTAATCTATGGTCAATTAATACAGATGTGACCCGAACGGTTTTTTTTCCTTTAAAATTAATGGTAGATTATAATTTCTCTCTACACGAATGTATACTTATAAATTATTTATATTTAGACATATAGAATAACTTATTTATGTTTAAAACAGTAATCCCTTAACTTCTCACTTGATTTCTTACAAAATTGTTCCGTCTTTACATTTATGTACAAATTTCGCTAATAATAATAATGCCAAAAAATAAAACTTCGGGTATGATTTCATTTTTCCGATAATATTTTTTCCTAAATTAACTTCTACACAAAAAACATTCCCGAGCTCGGTGAATGTTTAAAATTCTCTCCACGTTGGTGAAAGAGCTGATAGCAACAGAACAACGAACAATATTGTTTGAGACCACAATTTATTTGCAGCTCGTTGGACTTGTTCGTATCTCCAACAATACCCGGCCAATAATAATCAATCAAATTGGTAAACAACTTTGATTACTTAATAGGCGCATTGCCCAACACTACTCTCATAGAACCTTCCACCACGCCTCGATCTTTAAGGTGATAGTCAAATGTCAGCATCAATGAAGTAAAAAATATCCAAGTCATACACAATATTGGTTCTCAATCTAAGAGCGCTAGCCTTAATAGAGCGGAAAAAATTATATATATATATATATATATTATTTTTCAATTATTTTAATGATAAATTTCAAATCCTTTGTAATGTATGTAGAAAGCATCCTTGCAATAATGGCTTTGAATGTTAAAAAGCATAATATTTTATATGTGTTGAATATTTTAAAATAGCACCAAAATGCTTTGTGGAAAATTATTATTTTTATTATAATATTCAATGATACCTATTTCATGAGTATACAACTGTCTAAATATTAAATCAACTCCAGGTTAACAATGAATCCCTTAATAACTTTGAAATCAAGAAAATACGTTCTTAAGCAATTACCCTTGTCGCAGTCTAATGAATGAGTAGGTACATCAATAGATTCAGTGTATCTATCTTAATTTCTTATTTTAAGGTGAGCTTGTTCTTTTGTTTAAATTCATCAGAAACTAACGGTCTCTACAAGGCGTTTTAACATCGGAGAGAACGGAGTGTCAATGTTTTGCAAGGACCTAAATAATAGCGCTGAAGGCAAAATTAAAAAAAATTTAGTTTGCCATATATTATATTCTCTTCAGAATCATAGTCATAGTCATGGAGTGCGGATGACGTTCAATGTATATGAATCACGTTTATGTCGGTGGGGAACAGAATTTCACTGTTCTCACAGAATCTCACTAATCAATGGTAAAGGAAGGATTGCTATGTTCCGTGCAAGGAAATAAAGAGCAAGTGTGCAAAAATTGGTTTAGCTTAAACGAAGGATATAGGATTGTATAGATAAAGGACAGACTTACACATACGTACTTTTCATACTTTACCTTATTATGTACGTTCAACAATTCAAACAAAGATTGGCAATTCATCATCACTCATTACTCTCGAACAGTTGACAATTTCTGTCCAGTAACAGAACAGCTGAAGGAAAGTTTGAGACCCAGCAAATTCTGTTCAATTATTTTACTCACAATAGAAGTTGCAGACAGATTTAATGCCACTAATCAAAAGATATACATAATGATATTTAATTTATTTCAATTGACAAATACAATAACATAAAGCAAGAATCGCAACTCAAAAGACTAATTTTTATTTACAATGCTTCACATTACAATAGCGTATTATGTAAAAAATTGAAAATGAAAAAACACGAACACACCATTTTAAAGTAAGGCGAGCATAAAATTAATATCGTACATATTTTGTAACTTAATGATTTATTTATAAATCAATGATTCTGATTATTTTATGTAATTGATTACCTATTTAAAATTACATGTATTAGTATATATGTATATATATATATATTTTATTTTTTTGTACTTTCACAAAAATATTTTATTTGTCCGTATATTCGTTTTTCTTTACTCAGTTTCAATTATAATATTCAATATTATTATTGGCAAGAATTTGGCGATGATTGTACATTAAAAAAAACAATTTTACATATTATAATATTTTTTTTATTGTACATTATATTACCTATAATTTATGAACTTAAAAAATCGTCTTGAAAAAAAGAAATAGTTTTATAGGCAATTTTGCATTTGGGTATTAATGTTTAGTGTTGTGTGTTTACGCTTCTAATTACACTAGGTATTGATAATACTCATACATGTTCAATAAAAAATTATTTTCATTTCTGATTTGGGTTATCAGATAAACTGTTTTAAACTTTTATATTTAATATGTAGCTTAAAAATTAATAAATAACTAGAGAAGACGGTATGTTGAACACTTTTGAGATGTATTTTGCACAAAAATTATATATACTATCCGCATGTCTAGCTTGTTTGATTTTATGGAGTGCACTCTTCTGGTTACTAATTATGCGGCAAACATTTTCTGATCCGTAAATATACCTACTCTGTTATTTAGCTCTATAGATAGTAAATATCAAATATGCAGTCAGTTTTCATTTAATATTTAGTTCACTGCACTTCAAAACGAGTGAAAGGTTATCAACCAAGGAACTGGCTATCAGCCGCCTTTAGTATTAATCTTTCACTTATGCTTTTGATTTCGCAAAAAATAAAATAAAATATCTTTCGAAAGGAGATAAAGACGTATGATTTTAACAACCATGTGGTCAGCTAAACCTGATTATAATAACCTGTGTTCTTATTCCAACGTGTTTGGGTTTGCGAGAATTTCACGCATATAAATAATACTATTTAAATTATCCAAAACATGTTACATAAATGTTAAAAAATAAAAGTACACAGAGAAGAGATACGCCATAGTGTATTTTTAACTCATTTGGTCTTGATTTGGTGCATTGTTTTACGCACATTATATTTGGATATGTACAATAATATTAATATTTTTAAATAATAGCAAAAATAATTAAAATAAAAACATGGAAAATGATATGTATATAAGATATTTTTATATATTTAAATATTATTTTTTTAACGCTCACTTTTATTAAAATTTGATTAATTTTGAATTTTATTTGCATATTTTTTTAAATTCTATTTTATATAACTCATTTTCAAATCTAAATATAATCATTTTGCTATATGTCTGTCTGCTTGTCGGTCGGTCTGTGAATCTGTAACTTTCCGGAATTAAATTATTAGATAATTAGAGTGTGACACACAATCAGCGCGCGGGTAATGTTGCGCGGTCACACAAGGGTCTTTATTAATTAACAGTATTTCCCATGATTTTTCACGGGTGTATACCCAGTGTTTATATTTTTTGCTGTACTTATTGGTGTAATGGTTTAGACTATCGCCTCATCATCCAGGGATTAGGGTTCGAGCCTCTTGCTAGGAGATCTGTTACATTAAATATATAATAAAAAATTTATCATCTTTTTTTATTATTATTTTATTACAGACATATCATAGTACATAATTTTGAATATAAAAATGTATTAGTACAATAAAAAGAAAACGTTTTACTCGCCATAAAAGAGCTGGCTCTCGTGCTTAAAGCAATGAATCACATGTTATTTCATGAATATTTAAATTTGCTAATGCATTATATTTTATTCTATATAAACATATATGTTCATACACTTAAGAAAAAAGTACTTTGTTTTCACCAATTATATATCGAAAATATCAACACGTTTCAGAGCCAATGGTCCCTTCATCAGGATACAATGTAAAATGCAAACTAATAAATTAAAAATCAAAGTAGGTATAGACAGTCAAAATATAATAAAATAGCACATGGGAAATGAAAAATAATTAAGTACTTACATGAAAAAATTTTAAAATTTTGAAATAAGAAAAAGTGTTAATAGTAAATTAAATATTATAAATTACGAGGTCCTTTTTACAAATAGTTACCTTTCAAATTTATTTTCATGTTAGTACTAAATTATTATTTATTTCCCCTATATTATTTTTGTTATATTTTGATTCTCTATACAACATTTTTTAATTTATATTCTTTAGTTTACATTGGATCCTAATTAAAAGGCCATTGGCCCTGAAAACCGTTGATATTTTCAATATATAATTGGTGAAAATAAAGCACATTTTTATTATTAATAACGTTACCAAAATCATTTTGCTCTTTTTGATGAAAATATATGTTCATTTATTTGTAGTCTTCGATTTCTAACACAGATATGTCATTCAAGCTTTGTCACTCCATATGTTTGAAAAAAGCGTATACACGTTAATATTGCCTATAAAAATATCACAAATTAACACAAAACAATTTCACTTAGTGGAGCAAAATTCCAGAGGCGCTTCTCGTTAGACTGTCATTTTTCAATACTCAACAACTGGTACAGACCACCAGATGCACCTCAAGAGTTACTTTTAGCCTTTCTAAATTAAAATAAGATGAGATAAATCGATAAAATAAATCGAGTACAGCCGTCGTGTTAATAAACAGTATTGCGGTGCTCGGCGATACCTGCAATTATTATCGCCTCCAGCCGTAGGTACATCATCGTGTGGTTTGCTACAGAAGTAAGATATATTTTTATTAACCCCAGATCACTAAACATTAGTCTCACAGGCATCACGACTCTGACGCATTCGCTGTCTAGGTATGTTCCCGTTTCCGCACCCTCTCCGGCCGCTCAGTACCTTCCTTATTCGGTCAATCAGTGACCCGTGTACATGCATTGCATTCGCACGCTTCCTGGTTCCGGATATTTTAAGAAATATTAGTCCCTCAGTGATTACGCCACAAAAGTGAATAAAGGTAAGTTATTATGACATTAATTTTTTTTCAAAGATATTTTAAAAATTTAAGATGCTTCTCCTAGTACATCTCAAACACAACAAAACAAGCCCAAAATATGTTCTTTTTGTCCATACGAAAAGTACAGGATGACCAAGTATGCTTGCCGCCGCTACAAGACGGCGATTTGCGGGGAACATACGGTTCAAGTGTGTGCTAACAGCAAAGAATTTTTTTTTAAACTTTTTGTTTAGTTGTGTGTTAATTTAGTGGACATTCCATAATTTATGTAGATTTTTTCTAAATAAATGCTTTGATTTTGAAAAATACTGAGGTTTCAATTTGTTAGTTTGTAGGACTAATATTTAGTGACAGTCTTACTCGAAAATAAGTTTAGTGATCTAGGGTTAACGCTATTTTTCATTTGCCTTAAAAATCATTTGACGACCGTGTTCAATATTGATATATTTTAACCTAAGCAATGATTATATGTAAACATTCATTGGGTGGATGCTGTCACTTTCAGACAAGTCTCGGTTTTCTGTCATGAATCATCAAGTTCGTAACAACTCAAGTAATAACATTCATCACCATTTTCATCCCCTTATCTTAAGAAGGTCTGGGATCTGAAGTCTCCGTATCTTGCTCAGTACTTCAAGATCAACCAAAATCCAATAGTTTTTTTACATTTATTGTCATGGTATTTATTGCTGTTTTTTCCATCATCGTCCGGAACAATCCACCTGTCTACGTCCATTTGAAGTTGACAAAAAGATATATTATCCTAGTAAAAGTTTCTCAAGCATTTGCAAAACATGTCCAAGCTGAGATATTTTATTTTAGTAGGGACTCTTATCTAAGCACTTCTCAATCGATCTAGTAACATAAGCTGTGCTACTCCTTTAAGATAACTTATTTCTGTATTCTTGATAACTAGCGGTCAAGAGTTCAATGAGATAGAACTCTTGACCGCTAGGTAAATTCCAAATGTGTGATTTAATAGCACAATCACTCAGTGCATATTTTAAATAAAGTAAAAAAAATTTTTTAAAACGTACAAATTAATAAATTTTTCAAAAGAAAAAACATCAATATTTATAACAGGTAAATACGCAATAAGACATCACTGGCTCGCCGCAGTTACTGATGAGAAAATTTATGGCTCTGATCGAAATTTCATTATATCAAGTCTTCCCCTTGACACGTAAAGGCCTTCCTAATCTATTTTTAATCATTCTCCAATTTTTTTCACGTAACTAAAAAATCGTGTTCAAAATAAACGAAGAAAAAACACCAAAATACCTTTTCATTACTTAGTTTATAATTACACGCTATTGAAAAGTCTGTTTCCTTAATTAAGAAAACGGTTAAAATACAATTTTTAATTAAAATGTGGAAAAACATTTAATTAAATTCTTTATTCAAAATTTGCAAAAAACGTGACACGATAACAGTGACTCAGTTTAGAGGTTTATGCTTGTTGTGCAATAATTGCTGCCATTATTCGATTAAAAAAAAAACTGGTCCGACGCATGCACCAATCAGGTTTATTAATGTTAGTTTATTAAATGTTTTTTTAATATTCTTACACATTATTCTTAGCATAAAAATTCTTATGTTTAGGTCACATTACTTTTCTCAAGCATGGGTGATTATGCGCTATATTTTGCTACGGTAATTGTGCATTTTGTTGTAAGCGGGAGAGTTGTTTATATTTTTTTTTTACTCTACAAAATTATTATTACTCGCAAATTATTAACTCCCCTTATATTTTGTGTTTGTTTGCGCCTGAAAGAGCTACATGCGTACTTACACTATTTCATTATGACAACACTAGAACCGACTCGCATTTTAACTCTCTTGTACCCAGACTGCATAGACTAGGTAACACTCATGCGTATATCTCTGATATTTTTATTTTGCTAGTTTGGTACAATATAAAGATTCGCTACTAAAACCTCTACACCCTGTCGTCCTGAATTCATAATGCAATCGCAAACAAATTATTTAAACTATTTGTTTAACCTCGTATATACTTCACATCTCTTTTTTCTAAATTATGTTCTTTCTTATACACTTCACACTTCTTTTTTCTAAATTATTGTTATAACTTTAAACAACTATCTATACTATGTCAATTCTGTAATTTTTTCTGTTCTACTCTTCGGATTTTTTATATATATTATTATGTAAAAGGTATTTCTGTGTTGTTTGAAATAAATAAATAAATAAGGAAAAAAAACATAATAAAACAGGTTTTGAATAGCTTATCCAATTTAAACATTTGAGAATAATATTAATGATTGATATGGCAGTTAAGTTGTGATGCTACAAGATTATATTGATTTATACTAAATTGAACTCTGTAATACATACGTTGAGTTAAATTTATCAACATTTATAAACCACTCCACTCAGTTTCTCACAAAGGATTAATAATTAACAGTTGGAAACCGTAAAAATCCAAGAAACTTAAATTCAGAGAAAACTCTCATAATCAACATCACATTCCAATAAATATCTCCGCTCCTTTACATCTTCCCGTTAAGCCCAAAAAAATTCTTTCCTCTTTTTAAAAAATTTTTCCGATGCTCCACTCGAATAAGATGACGAGAAATATCTGTATTTAGGTTAGCTATAAATTACACCTGATTATGAGAGCCACTGCTCCTCTCGAAACTATAGTTAGGATAAATTTAACTCAACGTGTGTGCATTACAAAGTTCAATTTAGTGTTGATCCAAATAATTTGATACAATCTGGAACTGATTACTTTGTTTTGCGGAAATTACTGATATTGAGATTGTTATCACAGAATTAAAAAAATTTAACTGTAATTTGGACCAAAATAACCGATGGCTTGGTATAATGGATTTTTGTAGAGATGATAGAATTATTGATTTAACAAGTTATTAATAAAAAGCCAGCGCTCTTTTAAAATTCCAGTAAACCTTTAAAAGAATCATCAATCGGGTGTCCAGAATGTCTAGATGATCAGATATTTAGCACTCCAAAGTACTTTTACTGATATAAATAACATCACCAGCAAATGATGCGCCCTGACTTAATTAGGGAACAGGCAAACTGTCACCTCTGGTGCCAAAAATCACAAAAAATATTTCATCTTTTTCAAGCACAAAAAAAATCTGAAATCTTTTGTAAAAAAATCCTTGCATATTTTGTTACAAAAGTGAAACTCTGGTTCGACTGTGTAGCTAAACCTCCATCTAAACATAATAAAAAAAATTTGCAACAATTTGATATGGATAAAAATAAAATTCGACACCAAATGTTTCCAGCCTGTTCTCTATTTTTCAAAACACTAAAATGTAAACATAAAAATATAAATTATCATTATTTTTATTCAAAACATCATTTTAAAATCCAGCCGTGTAACACATCGCGTGAGAAAATATTCAACAATCACTATAATTCTTATTAGACCGACCATTATAAAAAACAAACAGTTGTACGAGTTTCTTTACAAATATCAGGGGTTATGAAGGTCAAATCTTAATTATAAATCGTTGAATAATATATCATATTTTTTTATTTATTTATTGGTTATCAAACATAATAATTTCGTTGTCTATCTGTCTGTCCGTCTGTATGACACGCAATCGTCGCACGGCATATGTCGCGTGGTTACGCAAGGCAGGTCTTTATTATAATTTCCTGTAATTTTTCACGGAAACATATTTTTTTATTACTACTCTATGAAAAGTACAGGTATGAAATATATTTAAAAGGCGGATATGAAATATTAAAATAATCGGAAGATATATTATTAAGAACCCACTATAAACTTTAAAACGAACGAACGGCACGTACTTTTGACACATTCTCCTTTATAAAAAAAATTGGTGCAGTAGAGATTTAAACAGATAGAGATGTCATGGCTGCATCATCTCAGAAAGTGGTTCAATGTCCAAAATACCAGTAATATTATACATCATGCACAGGTATATAAGATCACCGTGAATTGGTCTCCGACGTTCGATAGAAGACGGTACCCGGAGAAAAAGAAACCATGTCCAACATTTCAACAATAACTAATTTCTCCTTAATGCGAAAAAATTTTACATGAATATTTTTATCACATGTTATTATAATGAAGTATCCGAAATAAAATAAAACAGTAAATAAATAAGTCATCATCATAGGCCATGGTTATCATTAAGTCATCATCAGTCAGTAAGTCATCATCATAGGCCAGGTTCATTCACTGATGGACATGGCCTACTCACTTTATCCTCTACCAATTTTTATATTTGACTAATATTAAATTCATCTTTATCATCAACATTTTTTTGAATAACTTTCTAGAGTGCTAGAAAAGTTAGCAGTTTTTGCATACTTGACTTAATTAATAATATAATTGAAAATAATCATTAAAGATGAGCAATATACTTTCTGTAACATATATTTTTTTCTGTTTATCAAAATGAAGAGGGCTAGAGGACACAAGAAAAGAAAACAAATTGATCAATAATGTATTCTCCTTTATTATCCATGACTTATTGCCAATGTTTTACAAGTTTTGAGATGCCCCTGCGATGAAAACCATCCAGTCTTGACTCGAAGAATTCGTTTTTTAAACAGAACTATGTGTCGAAATTGCTCACTTTTGTCTACTTGTGTTCCATACGACATTCCATTTTGAAGGCCAGTAATTAAAATAAATAATAAATGTAACGTTAAAAAAATCACAACTGAGGTGGCTTGGACATGTACTCAGAATGCCAGAGGAACGATTACCAAGAAGAATCCTCTTGGCAGCCCCGGAGGGAAGACACAAAAAAATGTATTTGAAAACAGAATGAGTCTGGACTGGTTGACTCGAGCAGAAGTAGCGCAAGACAGGGGATCATGGAAGCACCTTGTCAAGACTTTGGGCCCCCGACCCTACTAGGACAAGGGGAAGAAGATGTTGATGATGTAACGTTAAAGCAAACAAAATATCCTGTGGGGCAGAATTTTTTATTTTTAATGAAATTTTTTTTTACTTTTCCCGCGCATTTAAAAATTTGAAAAAGGACAAACTTTTGTTTACGCACGATACATTTATAAAGCTAAACAATCAATTTGTCATATCAATTTACTTTCCATTACAGGTGTAGGCTTCTGTCATGGCTTTGATTTTTTACGCAATTTATTTTTAGAACTTTAAAAATAACCTTCCATTGTAATATTTGACGCCCCAGGACTCGAAACAAAGGCCGTACGTGAAGAATGTTCATAGTCGAAATAATATGTTATAACATATCAAGGTTAATTGTTTTTTAACAAGATGCAGACTTTATTTGGACTCTTTTAATGGTCTTAAATACCAAATAAATAATTTGGTATTTAGACCATTAAAAGAGAGAAAAATCGAATTTTATAGACGTACTAACAAAGTACTATATCGTATTATGTGGACATCAAAATAATTTTTCTTCTTCTTTCTTGCACTGTCCCAACTCGTTGCCCAGGTAGGCTGTTGGAGTCGGCTCTTCTCGTTCTCAGGCTATATCTTCAAATCCAGAATGACTGACATCAAAATACAGCTACAATAAAATTAATAAAGTAGAGTAAAACTTTTTGCTTCTCTTTTGCAATTCTTGTTTGCGAGTTAACTGCTTCTTTCAAAACCGATCGTATTATATAGATGTGTAGGTATATATGTACCTTTCTTGAGATAATAACTATTTCCCGCTTTGTCTCTAGTATTAGTTGTCTCAATGAAGCAAGAAGCAATTTGGCACAAGCAAACATAATAATAGTTTAATGCGTGTATATCAACAACATAAACTCGCAGCACTTAGACGTCTCATGGAATAGAAACCATACGAAAAAATCATCCAAATACGCCTGCAAAAAAACGCTACGTAAGGCAATATTTTTCGTGTTCATCGGATGACTTTCAAATAAAATAATTAATAATGTTGGCCAATCAGTGGCACAACATATTCATAACAAGTCGTCAAAAGTCGATTTTTAAAAATGTTTGAATTAACTGACAGCTGAATAATCTGAAATAAGTTACGGACGCACAGCAGTGGTTAACTTGAATGGACAAAGAGTTTTGAGATGCCGGACACGCGTCTTTCTGTTTACAGAAATAAATTAATTAAACGGGCAATTATAATAATTGATAATTATTAAATGAATCAAATTTGTGTCTTGGTGGCCATCGTGGACTACGTTTATATGCAGGAGAACTTTCAATTCCTTGGTCCTACGTCTTGATTGTCATCGACCTTAGAAATATAAAGTATCTCAGTATCCCATCTAGTCAATGGTCCCAATTGCCGTCCTATTTTTTAAATATTAGGTGCAAAAAACTATTGTAATTTTTTTCTACAGTCTGATTTGGTTAGAAACGCAACCTGCTTTAAATAAGAATACGTACAAGAAAAACTGATAGAAATGTATTTCTCAAAATAATGTGTGCTTCTGTGATATGCAAAATTTAATTAAAAGATTGATTTATATTTTTCTATTTTTTTTTGATGATGATTAAACATGATTTATATTTTTCTAATGTAGCAAGCAAGGCACTTAATGTAGTATTTCACTTTCCTGCTAAAATCCTCAGCAACAATTATTAGGTTGAAATTTTATTAGTTAATTCTATTTTTTTTTTCTTTATTAACCCTGAACTTATAAACGTTTAAATTAAGATTTTTGTAAGAAAATGAGTCACTCATCTCACTGGTATAAACCTGTGCCGAGATAAGCAGCCTTACTATAAAATATGGACAGAATACTACATAAAATTATAGCACTTCTTAGATATTGTAGACATAAATAGAAAATATATATAGATAAAACAAAATTAATATTATTGAGTACAAAATAATAAAAAAATAAGGAATGTTAAAAGGAAAAAATGTAAAAAAATATAATATGAAAAAATAAAAAAATGCAGTGCAATGAGCATACAAATAAATTAAAACCTGTTTTCAGCAGTTGAGTACCTGTGCAAATGCAGTTGACAATTATGAATGTAAATACTTGTAAATGGATTGTTATGCCACAATAACTCCCGTGGGTCTTATCAGATTTTTTCAAACTTTTCTTATGTAATTCGCCATCTTGTTTCAAATTGTGCATGTTAAAAATTCTAAAAACACATTACTTCTTTAATATTGATCGGAGAAAAAAATGAGCATGCTTTTACATTCAAATTAAATCCCCATGTTTAAGTGCCCAATGCTAGAAAGATTTTTAATTTAACGCTGCAAATTATGGCCCAATAACAAAACCTCACCGGGAATCGAACCCGGAAAACCCATAAACCTGGTATTATGTCCTCTGGATTAGTAGATATATATTATACAACGTTGTATTTTTTTTTCAGAAATTTTGTCTTCCTTAATTATATAATTATTTTATAAATAATTACATTATAAAAAAATAATTTTTCATTCATCTTTAATAACATTTTTAATATTTTCATATATTACTTGCTGCAACCTGTCAAATGACGGCACATTGGTTCGCGTCTTTGCGAAGCCCTAGTATATATTTAGAGCATATTTTTGGCGCTCTACGGAGAGGCGGCCGTAGCAATGGCGTTGTACGGCCGATTCGGGTTTCATGGCCCGAGGTTCAAGTCCCATCTCCGACCGATTAATTTCGTATTTTTCCGTGAATTCGAACGAAATTACGGACGTTACACAAAGTTACGAGGACAGAGGACGGACGGACGGAAATTATTATGTTTGATGCGACTATCCATCAAACATTTTGCGATTTTGCGAAAATAGTTGAGAAAGTAAAAAACGTGTGAGATAATACTTATCGTGCCGGTAATATGATGAGAAGTGTATCACTTTTACTTTCGGACCGGCTCCCAGACCGGTCCGCGCCACAATGAGAGCACGGACCTTCCGAATAAACCGGTTTCGTGTGGACACAATACGTACATGGTAAGGTAGGTGCTCCATCCGTGCCGAGCTCCGCTGGTCTCTCCTTGCAGACTCCAGATAGAAGCTAAAGCTTCGCCATTAAGAAATGCTTCCGTTTTCTCCTTCATCACGACATGGAACACTTTCCTGAGGCGTAAATATGTAACGCTTTAAAAAATCAATTTTGTTCGTGCGTTTACTATGAACACCAAAAAAATTATCATTCGCCGTGTTAAATAATATTTATGTTGTAACATTTCATTAAGTAAAATAATTGGATACAATATTAATATACAGAGTGCCCTTAAAATTTTACACACATTGAAGGGATATAAATTCAATGCATAAAAATTTAAGCTAAAAAAATAATCTAGAGTTTTAGTGGCATTGTAAATAAATAAAACGAGCTATAACGCTTCAAAAATCATGTTGTTGCTCCCTTTATATTAACTCGTGGCGTTTGCTTGCTTGACGAAAAAACTTTGGATCGATTTTTAACCCTTTTCCCGTGATCCAATCGAGCTGAAACTTTGCAAGCAGACTCTTGGCGACGACCAAGAAGATCTTTCAAATTTTCGTTAAAAAATTAATAAGTTTTTGGATTTTTCAAATTTCTAACGCGTCTGGTAGACACTGATTATAGTATAATTTTGGATTTTTGGAAAAATTTTATTACTTCCTTTCGTTGCGTCGCTCGACCGAAGCCCAACGCGTAGGTTAGGCGCCAAACCAGTTTCCACTAGTAAATGAGGAAGGGAGTATAATAAAAACTTGGTTTTTATGGGTTACTTTTTTTTATGTTTGAAATGAACTTTGCACTAATTTATTAGTCACAAAATATACTGTGAAATCAATCTAAAATGCAAAATTATTTTTTATATATATTTTTATACACACGTTACAATATAAATGAACTCGCTGTTTCTGTTAATACAAGTGACCAATGTTCTCTAATTATTGATGAAATTCGACATAATTTATTTTAGTTTTTCACAAAATGTCAATTCAAATAAAACTTTCTCATAATTAAATTATATTGAAATTGTATTACGTTTGAGTGAGCGTAAATAGCGCCATCTAGTAGAGTTAATTTCGTTATTGTCACTTCTGCCGCGAGTTAAGGCTGTGGAAACAACACTATCTAACGTTTCGGTAGCGTTAGTGACAAAGATCTTTATTAACATAATATAATTTAAGTAGAATAGGATATTTGATACCCTTCTGGGGAACCGGAAACAAAACTAACCTAAACAGATTCCAACGACAGCAAAACAAAATATTAAAAATGGTCTATGATCTGAAATACCGGACACCAACTGAAACTGTATACCGTATAACACAACAATTAAACATCGAAAACATTACAAAAATCGAAACACTTAAAATCATTCACAGACTAGCAATTGGCGAAATACAAGACGAAGACATAAAATTACATAAAATACACGAAAAACACCAACACAACACTAGAATGGCTCAAAACTATGATATAACACAAGCCAAAACAAAAACAGGACAATCCCGACTAATTTGCAACGGACTAGAACTATACAATGACCTGCCACAACAGACCAAACAACTGACCACTGACAAGTTCAAAACAGAAGTGACAAAAATATTAAAACTCGGCCAACTATAAAAAAATTACCTTGTATCCAAATTATATTATTATATTTTCTTATATTGAATCATTTAAAAATGTTACCCATAAACCTCCTAGGTTTATATGACTTTTTAAATAAATAAAAAAATTAAAATTAAAAAAAAATGACGGTCATTATTATATATCCAAACTGATGGCATTCTAGACATTATTTTTAACAAAAAATAAGAACAAAAAACAATATTGCAAACGTTTCATGTAATCGTTGTGCAAAGCTGCCCTTATTTCTTTAATTTTTATTACTGGTTTAACCCCATTAATCTTATCTTTAATGTGCCCCTGTAGAAAATTTCAGTGGCGTAATTATGGACGGTATTCAATGCTACTTCTTAGCCCAGCAGATTTTCATCTAATTAGGCCCACATATATGGAAGTGGAGAGGGTCTGAATAAAAATAATCCTCTCAAAAATCTTTTCCGATTTCAGAAGCTATGAAATCTTTCTCAATTTTTGGGACATCCTAACATATAATAGAGGATTTCTATTCACAGTAGAAAAATGCACCTTGAGAAAAAAAAGGGTCTCGTATCCAACTACTTCGTATTTCAAAACACACATCTCTTCACTTCTATGTAATGGATCAATTTCTTTTCTTTCAATTTTTGTGTAGCAAAGGAAGTGTTGCATAAAGCTGGATTTTAAATAATTGTTATATTATATCAATGATCTTTATTAAATAAACCATATTTTTGTTGTTAGTATTTAAATCATTTTAGTTGTCTTGTATCAAAGAGAAAGAATTTTTAATATTCGATATATGTTAATTTCTTAATAGTTCATTTAACGTTTTACAAATGATAGTGAGAATTATTGAAAATAAATTGAAAATTATATTAATTGTCGACATTTAACCCAAAGTACTAAGGATATTTTTCGAAATTTTTTTGTGTAACTTTGTGAAAGGCCATTTTAAAAAATATATTTAAAAATAATATCTTTGTTACCTTCCATTATTTATTTATAACAATTATAACGTTTTCGATGCTAACGCATCATCTTCAGCATTGTTACTAATACATACTAAACTCAAAGAGTATAGGACGGCGTGAGGAGTGGGGTGGAGATTAGAATCCGGTAGAAAATAGCGGAGTCTACAAAAAAAATTGCAAAGTTTGTAATGCGTCATACATTGGACAGACTGGAAGAAAAATAGAGACAAGCATCGAAAAACACTAAAGGAGAATAAAATAATTTAAAATCCATTCAGTAATGGCAGACCACGCGAGAACTGAAGGTCATCGTTTCGACATTAATAGGTTAGATTTAATAAAAATATGTAAAAAAGGAAAGAAACTACATATTTTAGAAAACTTAGCGATTAATAATAACAAAAATATAATTAGTATTCAAACACCATCTACTATGTCCTCTCTTCTACGCCCAATGACCGTGCCCACAAATCAACTGAACTCTAATCTCTACCACAGTCCTCACACCGTATTTTCTTTTTTAGTTTAGTATTAATAATTAGTATATAGTGTTTAGTATTAGTAACATTGCCGAAGGTGAAGCGTTAGCATCGAAAACGTACTTTCACTATTTGTTTATAATCGTTAAAGTTAACAGAGTTATCATTTTTTCGAATATTTTCTATTCAAATTTAAATGAGGGAGACTATCCCAAAATTTTTGTTTAGCCTGTAGGTCAATCTTATATTGCTTGCCAAAAATACTATCGTCTGAAACCTTCATTTTAAAGGAAAATATATTATTTGAAAACGAATTACAATCATTCCCTTATTTAATCTTTTTTTGGACAGATCCTTTGGACAGAGTTTTTTTAAACAGATCACTCCAGCGCATGTTGAGTAATGCAAACGACAAATCATACAGTTGATGTACCCGTTATGATGACAGAATCGCCGAGGTCCACACGCAAAACCTGAAGCCCTAAACTGGATCGGTGGACCCAAGGTCTCATTGTGGCCTCCAACCACGCAAATTAATCAAAATAAAACTATTCATTTTAATAAAATAGTGCCTCATGAAAATTACACAAATAATACAGTCTCGTGAAGGTTACAAATAATTGTTACATTTTGAAATAAAGAACGGGGAGGTTATTGAAATTACCATTTGAATTTTCTTTAAGCTTGTCAAGCAAGTAACGCAGATTAGTTATACAGGGTGTATCAGAGCTAGCAGCAGAAACTTGGCCGGGAGATTCCTGATTATGTTATGAGTCTAAAATGTTCAAGCAACCATGACCATATCAATAGTTATGGCCATAAACAATATCAAAATTTGCATTTTTTAAAAATATTTCTGACTTATTTATTGTAAAAAGTTAAACTATCTATTATATCCATTATGATACATTTGCTTCAATACAACTTAAATAAAACGGTAAAAACCTTGTAAAAAAATTTTTTTTCAATTTTTGCAAGGTTTTTATCATTTTATTCGACTTGTATAAAAGCGAATGAATTTTTCATATTCGATATAAGTTACTGTAATGATAGTTCAACTTTTTGCAAAAAAAAGTAAGAAATATTGAAAAAAAAATGCAAACTTTGATATTGCATATCTCCATAACTATTGATATTAGGCCATGGTTGCTTGAACATTTTAGACTCAGAACATAGGCAGGAATCTACCGGCAAAGTTTCTGCTGCTAGCTCTGGTACACCCTGTATGTAAGAAGCGTTGACAAATTGATTATTTAAATATACCTAGTATTTTTTTGTTTTAACAGATATTATTTTATTTTATCTCATATTTTTATTTCATTCTATATACTTCGCATCGTTGAGTATTTATCATATACTACATATTATTTACCAAAAATTAATTTAATAATATCAACTAGAAATATCTTATCAATAATGACGGTAAATTTATAATGTGTGTAATCTTAATTTACTTAAACTAGCAATTCAAAACAAATAGTTTAATAAGTTTGCTTCCGATTAAAAGATGAATGTTAACTAGGAACTCTCAGGTAGATAATGAATAACAGGAATTTTTGCGATTGGTGACAACGATATTGCTAAAATAGACACTCATTTGACTCAATATTTTTTCCATAAATAATACTTTACTTGAGTAAAAACGTGAAAATACGTTAGTTTCTGTTTTCATTTCTATCTTTTCCGTATTTAAATACTAAAATTAATTATATCTCTCAAAATATTTAACAAATACTATATGAAACACAAATGGTGAAGGTTTCAGAGCTTTAGCTAGCCGGGAAGTTGTTAATATTTAAGTCCAAATTCAGAGTCAATACTTAGATGATTAAAGGTTAAGGTATGCCGAAATTTTCAGCATAAAATAACACGTTTTAGGCGTACCTACCTTAACCTTAAAATCGTCTAGAATTCGGACCTTAATATTTATTTTTTCTGACGCGTTATCCCTGCACGAAGCAGATAAGCAGATTTTTTGTTTAGTATTTCCAAGTAGCGTAGACAACTAGAAACATCACATGAGAAAATTACATACTAACTAGTAAAATAATTAGCATTTACCTTAAATTAAATTTCATTTTAAAACCACATTTATTTATTTAATAAAATCAACCCACATCTTTGATATCCCATTTCTTATACAGAATGATTAAAAAAATTATCCTGAAAAAAATATATATTATCTAAACAAATTTTAGTTTTAAAACTTAAAAAATAAATTCCATTTGATACTTCACCGTATAAATATAATATATATTTTATAATATAATATATAATGGAAGAATAATTTTTATAAGAGGCTACACCGGTGGATGGAACCATTTCATCTTACTGGAGACAGCTGACAAGACAACCAAGGACTGAGACTTTTCAAGATACATTATGAGTTATGTCTCAAATAATTTAGGCACCTAATGTCAATACTTAACTAAAGAAAAAAAAAAGAAATTTACAAAGTTGAGTGAATTACTTTCTACATGAAATCGCCATAAAACTGTATTTCCGTACATAATATTTTTTAATGATAAATAATATTAGTATTACGCTTAAATATCCGACATTTTTTAAGCGACCTTTTGTTGTACCACTTCGACAAAGGGTGGAAAGCTTCCGAGTCATTTCGCGGCCTCGAAGATCTTTTCGGCGATGAAAATATTAGCAAAAGTACATGCCGAGCGTGGTTTGTTCGCTTCAAAGCTAATGAAACATTAACAAATTTATAAATCAATTAGAAAAGACATACATTAAAGAAAAAATATTTTAGCTGAACCCATAGAACATATAAATAAATTGTTGAGTTACTTATTTTTACGTGATCATTGATACACTGAATATACATACGCATGTTTATACTAGAGCTATGCGAATATGCTTGTAATTGACATAATCGGCTGAGTTTTAAATATAATGTATCGTGTACCCATTATTTTCTCATTTAAGTCTCATTAAAATTATAGTCTCATTAAAAAAAAAAGAAAAAAGGAATGATGACCTGTCTGCCATTTCTAACTGCCTCACGACGTCCTTTAGTGTTAAGTTTTGTATTAGTTATATTACAGAAGATGATGCATTAGAATTGAAAAAGTTATAATCGTTATAAATAACAAACAGTGAAAGTAAACAGTGTTGTCATTTTTTAATACAATTGGAAAATTATGCATCAACCTAATTAAAGTAAAAAAAGACGACTATTGTTTTTCACTGGATGCATGTAGGTCTCTATATACATATGATTTATTTATATAAATGACTATATTACATGAATTTTTTAATTCAAATAAAATTAATCTATCTGAACTGGGTTCAGATCAAAACATTGACCCTTTTTTTTTAAATTTCTTCGCGAATCGCATAAAAGATCGTTACTTATATTACAAATAAAAAAATCAGTCGAATAACAATATCTTGTATATTGCACCAACCACTCAGCCGTGGAATAGCTCGATGTGCAATTTGTATAATATACCGACATCGATACCATCAATGTCTCGAAGGTCAAACATTCAATGTGTCTTTGAGACCTACATACTCGTATATTGTTTATACCATATTCTGTGAATAACACCGGATGACCCAGATACAGCAAAGCTAATCAGTAAAAGAATAGCAATTTTATAACATTAAATGTAGCGAGTGGTCAGATATCCTTGGGATCGCTCGCACTTTGGGAACGCATTTGAGTCACACTATAATAATTCATTATTTTTCGATGAAAATAAATTTAAATTACACGATGACCCAAAAGTCACGTACACGCATAAAAATATCTGACCATATAAATAAAAACATATTTACCTAGCATTTATGTGACGTTTACACATATAAAATCCGATTACACTCTGAGCAACAGTTTGGATGAATCAATGGAGTGCATTAGATTAGCTTGTTGGTGGTACTCTAGGACCCTGAGAAATATATTAACATCTAACCCACCATACTCTTCGTCCCCTTTTCTCCCTCCCCCTGGGTATCTAAAACAAACTTAATAAACTCTTTGACCCGGGTCCATAGAGTCAGGTAAATCTCTTACTTGAGATAAATCTCAGAGTATGTTAAAAATCTTATCTGAAAAAAAACTCTTGTTGGCGCATAATACCTATCTCGAAAGAAAAATCTCATCCATGGGTACCGGTCATCACTTTGAACATCCTGTTTGAAATTGTAAGTAAATCTGAAAAACATGCAATGCAAATTTTGTAAAATTATATTATTTGAATTCTCTGTCGTGAATAGTTGCATTTAATGTAAAATTTTACATGCATACACATAATATTAAAATGGGAGTCGTGTAGTATTTATTCTACTAAGAACAGGTATTCTCATTTATCATTTAAATATAAATTACATAAGTGTGGCAAATGCATTTATGCTAGAGTAAGGATTTAACAAATTAGGGAAGAATGTTAAGCTGTAGAGGATTGACTGGTGATGAAAGATCAATATTATTAAAAAAAGACTCTTATATGGTTGTCATTTCAAAAAAAGAATATAGATACTATATTATATATGAAGATATCTATATATAATATTTTATTCTATATATATTATATATATTTTAAGAGAAGTGTTGAAACAAAGCCTATAAATTTATAGGCCCCTGTGTGAATGAAATATAACTTTCCCCAATGCAGGGGATAGAAAAGAAGAATATAATAATAATTATTATTATTGTTAAGTGCATTTGCACAAATACCCAACTGCAGTAAACGGGTCTCAATTCATTTATTTGCTCATTTAACTGTATTTTTTTGTTTATTTGTGGGTAGGTATTAAAGGAAAGCAAGTCTAAAAATAATTTAATGCAGTCATCGAGGATTACTAATTTATAATGAACTGAAGTCTAGATTTTATAGGAAATGATACACATTTACATGAAACGTGATTTTGGAAGGGATAGATACATAAAATCTAGAATTCGGTACAATTTAAATAAGTGATCCTCGGTGACTGCAGTCAAAACACTTTTTTTTTGGATATTGCTGACTTTGCTTTTATACCTCACTTTTAATACATGCGAACAAATATATTTGCTTTTGAATTCATTAATATCTACGTGTTTTTTTTATCCGTATTTTATATTTTTATCTACAATTAATACTAGCCTTAAAAATTGAATTAACGCGAGAAAATGTAGGTATAATTATGATTGAGGCGATCCCTTCGAAGAAAAAAGTGGCAATAAGTTAGGTATTCTCAAAGTACTTTTGCAAGTAAATTTACTGACTATATTTTCACAACCATTGTTCATTTCATCAATTCATTCAGTTCATCAATTGTAGTGAAATCAATTTCCGTGAGAAACGTGTATGAGTCTTTTGTCTAGGCCCAGGACTTACAACCTATCGGAGCTGGCTTAAACACAATGCAACCTTCACTCCACACATCGATTTTTTTTTTAATTATGTAATTTTATGTTCCAAATAGTAATCATCCATATATTTCCAGGGGCTATGCTAGAGACATGTGTAGTTTCTTTTCATGAAACATTATACATTGATTTCACAGCTGATAATGATACTTCTGTATTTTTAATGTGGAGTATTAAGCAATATTCATTTTTTTAATGTTTAGGTGTACTATATTTTTTCGAGTTATTTAACATACAGACAAAAGTTTGAATTTTTTTAACGCTTTTTATAGACCAGTATTTATTATTAACAATATATTTTTATGTATGTTCTGAGAACACAATTATTTACTGGATTTGTCGTCCACTGCGGGGTTATTATTTAATTAAGATAAATTATGGGAGCTTCACAGAGACGAAGCTATTTATATGAAAAATGTGTATAGAAGTCTTTTGTACGATGTAACATAGGCCAGCTCATACAATTTGTAAGCTCTGGGTCATCGTATAAAAGATTTAATTTCATGTTTCCCATATAAAAAGCTTCGCCTTTGAGAGACATCTAAAATTTATCTTGATTAAATAATAGTCCCGCAGTGGACAAATCCAGTAATTGTGTTCTCAGATGATACATATATATAAAATATTGTTAATAAATTAATTTCCGTTTACCAAAAGAATTATATTTTGTATTGAATACTCCCATAATATTGTTATATGTTTTATAAGTCAAATAAATTTCAGTTACTCATATATGCATATAAACTCAGTCAAGACTTCTTAATTCAAACGTAAAGTCAACATACGTTTAATTATTATTCAATATTATTAATGACATGACATGAATGCAATAATTATCATTGCAAAGTCTACTTCGCGTTTGCAATTTTGAGAAGTTATTTGTAGTTTGAATTTGAATTTAACTTAGTTTTATAATGAAAAATTAATGGTTTAAATGTTCAATAAATCTATAATATCCTTCGTTTAAAATATTGGTGCAATAAATGTGTTGGCCCAAATACCGCAAAAATGAAACTAATTTATTATTTTATGCACACAATTTCGACACTATGCGAAAGGTTTCTGAATATAAATCAACATATCTACATATGTTAAACATTTATCACAGATTGTGTAAAAAACTCATAATTATTGTTTTTATGTACCCTAAGGTTTTGACTTTTTAATGTTTATTTATTTATTCTTTTACACGTCCTTAGAGCTTTTACATTAAAGGATTATTTATTTACAAAAATAATAGCGCAATAAACATTGATACTTAAATATGTTAAAAAATTATGATTATGAGTAATAATTAATTAAATCATCAGGTAAATAATACAAAACTCAAGAAAAATTTCAGAAATAAAATAGAAAACAGGAAAATAAAATAAAATGATAAACAATATTATATTAACAAGCGCATGCACACTTGTTTTTTTTTTAAACTGTACGTAAGTACATAGCATATTTGTACATAAATGTATAAAAATTTTGTTTTTATAAAAAAATATATATTTTAATAAAAGAAATGTTCAATATCAAACATGAAAAAGTTACAATCATAATATAGGTGTGTATATACTGAATATTATTTATAACAATATGTACATGACCATTCGATAAATTTAATATATCAAAATTTATTGGTTACATATAATTTATTACATAAGAAGGTTTGGTAAATAATTTTATTTATTGGTATAAACAGCGAAATTTAAGATAAATAAATTACCACCATAATTAAAAAAAACTTACCAAGTGTCTTAGCCACTTTATTATAAATCGTTTGTAATTCAAAATAGAAACGTAAACGTATTGCTTTCACTGTTAATTATTTTATAACACTTACATATTTTCACATATAATATTATGAAAACTGATTGTAGTTACACATCATAGTGATTTCAAAATTATGAGTAGGTAATAAAATTTTAAATTGAAATAAAATACATAAAAATCGTAGCCATGGCTATGACAATGCTTTTTTAAGAGATTTATTTTTCGAATTAGCTACACTTTTTCCAAAGACAGACAATTGACAACTAACTGCTAATTTGTACTCAGATCAGTTTGCTAATTCACCATGAATAGAATAACGCCAAAACAAAGTTGCAAATAGTGCAAATTTATATCTGAAATCGTAATATCGTGAACATACTTAAACTCTAAAACCATAAAATTATCTTTACAACAAAGCCAATATTATGGCCCTAACCATAATTTTTTTTCATTATAAGTTCCATACCTCTAAACAAACACCCTATATAATGCACATGAATACACATGAAACTTGAATGATTTCAAATTATTAATTAAATACACAATATTAAACATGGTTTAACCAAAAAACGTAATATATACATACAATTTGACGTATATAATAAATCAGACAAACGAATAATTATGTAAACCAATAAATTGAAACAGAATCGCATTAATATGTCCATTTAAAGACATATTTGTTAATAATATAATAAATTACTTTTTAGTATGAAGTTAGGGCGTGCGCTTTTTGCCTCATACTAATACGAGTAATGCAGTGAAGTTTTTCAACTAACCTAATTTTCTCGAGTGCATTCATAAGACTCGGTTCGAATACTACTTTCAATTGATTATACTCAAAGCAAAACTACCGCATACGGCTGATTATGGCATGGATACGTTAGGTTGGGAGGTCGATCGTGAGGTCGACCGATAATAATTATCCATAATTTTGTTTCAGTAGACTTGAACACAGGATGTCCCGGGACAGGACGCAGACGTATTGAGAAGTTTGCGGCTGAGGTCAACTTTATAAAAAGACATCTAATGAATACGGGATCAATTTGACCCAGTTCCCTAACAATTAGAGAAATAATGCTGTCCTCCGTTTTTTTTTTTTTTTTAATAGTGATGCGAACACGGGAAACGAGTCGCATCAACACTCTTATTGTTTTCAAACTAAGCCAAATGATCCTTGTAACTCCTTGCTGGTGTCCTGAAACGATCACGAGATCACTAGGCGAGAGTCATAGCCACTACACCAATAAACAGGGGCGTGCGGTGAGAAAATTAAAGCACAATATTTACGTAAATATATATTTATTAAAAAAGTCGAAATTAATGATAACTATGTCTTGTAATATTCTATCACATTTATTATCATATTTGTAATATTCTTTCTCGTGTGTGTGGAGAAGAACCTTGATACTCGGAGTTCCGATGAAACTCGTTGTCGGCTTTTCCAGTTATTTTACGAAAAATAATTTCTTTGTCCATTATTTTTAATTTAATTAATCATTCATAAAGCATACGTATGTAATATAAAAAATTGAAATGAACGACACGATATAGCTATACAAAAAAATAATTTTCCCAGTTATCGTAATTTTTGTGAATAATAATTGTAATGAAAACAAATTGTAGAAATGAAATTTTCTCCGTTAAAACTAATGTTTGCGATCAGAAATAAAACCGTTAATTATTTTAGGTTTTCCTAAAATAAATTTAACCTTATTTATATTCTTATGAAATCGTGTACAAGTTAGGCTTAGTTCAGAAAACTCGCATAAGATTGCTACCGCAACCCGAAATGGCAAATCAAGACAATGTTTATTCGCGAATGAATTTATAAAGTAGGTAGAAATTTACATGTATGGCTGTTTCCCTACAAAGGTAAACAGAGGTACGCTCTTGTTTCCTGGTAAACAACTTCTCCATAGACATTCTCCATCGACATTCATATTCCTGGTCGGTGTTTAAGCCTAAGTCGATGGTGTTCCTATTCGATCGCGTCAGGTATTACTACGGCGTCTACTACTCCGATGACTTTAACGATCAATTACTAAAGTTTTTTAAAGAATATCCATGCACATCACCATCACAAATCATTGTTACAAACACAATAAATAACACCTATTAATTTAATGTACTAAAAATGAAAACCAAAAAAAGTCAATGGCATGACCTTTCTGTGCAAAATCTTGGAAAGAGGAAGCAAAACTAATTAGAAGCCCACAACACATGGCTAATTATTCTTGGCCCTGAGGTTTCCAAACCCTTACCAGGTCATAGAACTATAAAAACCTGCCAAAAGATGGACAGCTGGTAATCCACCTCACAGGAGGCACTGTCCTCTGGAGAACAGACCATATAGGTAGGTATATTAAAGAAGAACGAGAATTGAAAAAAAAATTATCTGTTTGAAAACTTCTATAAAAATATTTTATAGTTACCCCAGATTAGCTGTAATTTTCTACGGAGACTAAGAATAATCTGTGATGTGTAACTGTTATAGCCTTAAAAAATATTAAGTTTATTAAATTTTTTCGCCCTCGAGGCTGTCCAAGTGGGAGTAAGAATCAATAAATTACATGAATTAGCATATCTGTTCGCATAAGTGCCATTTGGTCTGCCAAAGCTTAATGATACAGCTGTTACATAACATGTCTTTATTAAATTTGATTATCAAATGTCACAGCTGCTCGTCATTTCAACAGACGCATCGACTCGACAGATCTACATCCAGGGCTCATCAATCAATATTCATTTTTATTATGATTGTACCTTTTATTATTATCATTAGATATTATTATTATTATTTTTATTATTATTATTTAATGCTTCAGTATATTTCATAAAATGACACAGCGATACTTTCGGGCACAGTAAATAAAACATATTTAAATAAAAGAGAGACTTAATTATTAGCAGAAAAACATAGGCATGTTAAAAATAATACAAAAAGAATGAACAAGAGAAAAAGAGACTTAATTATTAAGTAGAAAAAAAATCTGATCTGATCATGATCATATATTTAACTGATATTTCATATATTGTGCACTTAATCTATGAAAGGTAGTGAGATTAGTTGCATCCTTCACGTTGAACAATTTGAAATCTTTATAGTATAAAGTATTTTGCATTTCTGCCAGTTGTGTCTGAAGTCTAAAAAGTTCTCATAGGATAAGTGTGGATCTCAAAATTTTATTTTATATTTTTATTCACAGCACTTAATAAGGTCGAAACTAAAAAATATTATTTTTCTTGTTAAATATTTAAAATTTAAGTATTTATCTTAAAACAAAATAAATCATTACCAATTTTTTTTATTTTGTTATTATTTATTAATATAACAAAGAATATAAACTAAATGATTATTAAGTTAAATTTTGTATTTACTTTACCCTAGCTCCTATGCAAAACTTTAAAAATAACCCCATGCATTCCACGATTATCGAATATGACATTATAAAAATAAGCAAAGGTTTAGAAAAAACAATACTGTGGAAGTCATTATAGACCTTATTTTAAATAAGATACGATAAAACTGTTTTAATTTTGCTAAAGAATTTTTAAACAATTTTTTGAAAGTAAATTTTAACTATTTTTTGCAATACTGTTTTTTCACATAAATTATATACCTACGTTTATTGCGTATACTAATTATTTACTTACAATCCCATGCCATCGCAGTATCAATATATATCAATGTTGATATTATTTTCAATAAAATTTATTTAGGGACAACTTTCTCAAAATAAAATATTCTATCTATGTGCCGTACTCTGGAAAATATAAAGTAAAAATATATAATTAGATTAAAACAAATAATAAAATCAATTTTTTTTTTATTAAATTTATTTAAATCAAATGTAGCATCATCGAAAAAATTAATGCTTTATTATTAATTTATTATGTACTGAATTCAAGGTTTTATAGGAAACATAGCCTATAAATTGATAGAAATCACGATTTTGTAAGGCATAGATACATATTATCTAGAATTCAGTATTTAAATACATTTTTTTATTTTTTTGGATATTGCTGCCTTTGCTTTTATTCCCCATAATTAATGTAACAGACTTGAGACTTAACAAATTCTGCCCAGAATAGATTCTCGTACAGTTATATTATGTACATTTATTCTATGTACCCATGCACGGTTAAACCCGCGGGTGTGGCCACATTGAATCAGATATCCAAGAATCATTATCCACACATAGTATTCTCATTTACCTACATATGTGTGCCACCATATACGTTTAATTAATTCGATGTTGAAACTTTATTTGCATTTTTGATACAGAACAATTTGCCTGTAAAGCCATTAAAAATATAATTGATATTGCTATGATTGTTTTCACTTTGTATTTTTAAACAACTTAACATTCGTTCGCCTGTGTATATTAATATTTTAAATCAGTTTTGCAGAATGCAGCCATCCACAGAAAACTGATTCTGAGATGAAAGCACTTTTGTGAAAAAACTCAAGTATCAAATCTACTCAACGAAATCAAAACAACTCAATGTTCTTTACCTTTAAGATGACATTGAATTGAATTGAATTTAATATGGGTACCAAATTTTGTATTACTTTTAAGAATATTTAAAAATAAATTTTAGCTACATTGAGTTTTCTCATTGTTTTGATAGAACATGAAGTTTTAGATAGTTTTCAGGTAGCGATTTTTTAAATGAAAGCTTAAAATTGTTTTTGGACTAAATGCGTCCAATATAAAAAAAATATAATTTTGTTTCAAAAATTTTTTGAATGAAATTAATGAACATACTTATTTCTTTAATTCACTTAGCATCACGCCGTTTCCCCGCGGGGGTAGGCAGAGATGATAGAGCGCCACACACTTCTATCCTTACATCGCCTCGCCCACTCCATATTCATACATCTTCGCATACAAAATTCACATTCATACATCTTCGCATACAAGATTGTTGAGGTTCCTTACAGGACCATCCACAGTATCTGGTTAATCTGGTCATGCCACGTCTTCTGTCCTCGTCCTTTTTTTCCGGTGCCATTAACATTTGTGTCATATGTGTATTCTTTTCTCTTTCGTTCGTTTTTTTAATAATATCTTTAACTCTGCAAGTACATTAATAAATATAAAGATAAAAATATACGGTTTATATGAATCAATAAAATAATTATATAATTTGATAACACGTTATGATAATTACCTGGTACTACGTTATTTAAAATGAAATTACTAAGAAAAACAAATTAAATAAGAACTTTAAAAGACAACAAATGAATCCACCGAAAATATATAGTTACCGCCGCAATTTTATGTAGTCACCCAGAGTTTTATATTATCTAACCACAGTAACGCTTTAAATGAAACTTATATGGCAAGCCTGGAACTCATTTTTCAGAATATATAGAAAATTAGATTTATCTATTGTAATTAAGCTGCAATCATTTTTTTAGTGACACATCTATTTTTTCATCGACAGATTTTTTCTGTTTATGTTTCTAAGCAATTTATCTTATTCGTTTAATAATGATTATTATTTTGTTCCAGCGTGACCGGGTCCGACATATAAGTATTTCAGTATTTTATGTACATATTATATAATACTTATATATTACATAAACAATAATGGCGCTAAATAACACAATATTTATAAAGCTGGGAAGACTTCGGTGGCTGAGTTGTGAGGAGAAAACGACCGAACAACAAGTACCGAAATCCCTGCTGAATTCAAGGCTGATAGGGCGAAGGAGCTTAGGAAGGCCAAAATTAAGATGGAGCGACAACGTCCTCAAAGACATATCTGCCTTGGAGATTGTTGTAGGAGGAGTTGTATAGTTGTAAAGCCAAAAGAGATGATGATGAAATGATTAGGTTTACATAAGAAGAACACGAGAATAATATATACTTGCTACGCTACTTGAACAATTTGTGTTTTATATTATGTAAAAGCCCCCATTCAGAGCCTGTATTTTTAATAAATATATATAGAGAAAGACAAAAAAATATCGATGAGTTACGTAAAATTGTGTCCTTATAGTGTGCTTTATGTATGTAAAATTATATCCTTAAGTATGATTTATTACACTGTGATAAGTACACCGATGAACAGAGTGAGAAGTTCCGACATAAGGCACACACTCGGTAAGGAGTCCCTACTCCTACATATAGAAAAATCACAAATGAGGTGGCTTGGACATGTGCTTATAATGCCGGTGGAACAAATGGCAGCTCTTGGCAACCCCGGAAGGAAGACGACCGGCGGGTCGTTCCAGAGTAAGCTGGGAGAAGCAACAAAAAATATATATGAAAACAGGATGGGTCTGGATTTAACTCAAAAGGAAATATGGAAGTGCCTCATCGAGTCTTTGAGCCTCCGACTATACTAGGCAAAGGGATGAAGATGACGATGAAGTATGATTCATTTTCAATATGAATGAAATGATTAATATTTAAATCAACCCCATTTGGAAAAAATGATTCTGCTTCTTGGAATACTTTTTGATTACTTGTATTTGTATTACATCAATACGTGCAATGCCATAGAGAAACTCTGATTTACGTTTATAGTGAGATGGGTGTGGCGCGCGATACACATACCGGCTCACAGAACCGACTGCCTGCGGCAATTCGCTAACTAATGTACGGCCTGCCGACGCTGTGGGGATCCCATGAACGTTCGCAGATATCGCGCTGAACTAGTTATGTCATTGTGTGTGTTAAAAGACGCAATTGATGATGATGGAAAAATTACGACCATGACACTAATTCGTCAAAGATAGATTTTTATGTTTAAGATTCATAAGTAATTTTTAAATTCGGATGGTGATAGAAAAGACGGCGTGAGTTGAATTCTTATTAATGTAAATAACTTGACCAGAGTGAAGAGGGGCATCCGAAGAAATGTTCATATTGTTGTTGTATATATATATATATATTGTTAACATACACGGCTATCAAGTCTTTGAAATAAAATTTGCTGCAATTGTTTGATATTAAGCAATACAAACACATGTACTTATAATAAATTCAAGAAAAAAAAACGTTGGTTAAGAATGTATGAGTGGTATAAATAAAACATCAAAGGACCAAAGGTACTAATATCCCACTGGCACTGGGGTGTTTCTGAGATAATACAAAAATCTAATCACTACTCAAAGAATTTTTTCTGGAATATGAAACCCACATTTTATTGGAAATAAATTGTTAAAAACAATTACCAGTTCAGTTTTCCTTCTACAAACGTGTATAAATAAATATTTACTTTTTCAATATGCATATTAGTACTTTTGCTAAGATTTTTCAGTCTAAAATCGACATAACTCTAACTTAAGCAATTTTGTCACGAGACACGTAATTGGTTGAAGTGGATATTGTTTCCTTTGCTTTTTACATTTAAGGGGACATTACTATCTTTGCTATTAATGATATAACAATTATTAATAATATTATATTGCCATAAGACAGTTTGATCCAACCGAACTGATTTATATTGCTATACCCCTTCAAAAAGCAGAAAAAAAATTGGCCCACCTTAATACACATACCACCTGGCAACAGGTTATACTGCATATCCCTTTTGAAACACTTTACACATATAATAAAAAGAATTATATTCAGTAGGTTAAAATTTGATAGTGATCACAGTAAAATTCAATTCAATTAATATTAAAATGATTTAATGTGCGAATCAATTATCACTCGTAAAATTTAATTGTACAATGATTTAATAATTTATTGAAGGTTTATTCTGTCATTTTAACTGTAAAATAATTAAAATTGTGTGCAATTGCTCTTCTTCTACTTCCTTTTAATAGGCCTATGTAGTCTGTTCTTTAGAGGATAGAGTCTCCCGTGATGTGGATTCCCAGCTATCCTTCCATTTTTTGTACAGCCTTCGGTGAGAACGGGTTCCGTGAGGTCCGGTGCTATTCATTATCTGGGCTTGACCATAGTAGACCCTCTTTCACTGCCTACTCCATGTCCTCAGCCTCTTTTATTCTGGTGTTCCTCAAGCGATCCCTCAGCATCTTGCCTGCTATCATAATCAGTGTCTTTATCTCGGAAGTTCTCAATACTTGCTTACTCCTGTTAATAATTATTTTTCTCAAAAAAAATATTTATCACCACGCCATTTCTCTGCAGGGACAAGCAAAGAGGAAGTATGCTACAATATTCTGTCTTGGCGTGGCACTCTTGCTCGTCCAATTTGGTTTATTTGATCAAACCATGTATTTTTGTAATGCCCTCTGTTTTCGTTTCCTTCAATAGTCACCACGTTTCTTGACTTCACTATCCTCTCCTTGCCCACATGTTTCGTATAGTCAAATAATCTCGACAATATTTTCATAATTCTATCGACAGTCTATTTTTGTTCTTCTTTGTGTTCTTTACAAAAATAATAAACTAAGATTATTTTAGTTTTAAAGTTATAGAGTTTATATTTTATAGTAATATAGATATAAAGAATCTTTATATCGAGTAGTTACAGCTGTTTTCTTCATGAAACTAATTATATTTTTCCGGGAAATATTTTCTTGTTTAAGTCAAACCACAACAACAAATTAAAGTGTCAGTCACCGCAAATCTAGAACCGAAACCAACCCTTCCCCTATCAACTCAGCCTTGAGGAAGATAAATAGGTTTCCTTACATTTATTACTTCCTTAATTTTTCATGACAATTTCTGACATATTTTCAATGTCCTGGTCATTCCGAGGGTAACAAGCTACTCTAAAAACAATCTAACATAATATATGCACACGTCCACGAGCTGTTCAATACCTTGTAATTAGTCTTGAAAGAGGATGCTCCGCAATAAATGACAATTATTATAATGAAGGCTGCCGAAAAGGCTTTTAAAAAATGCGAGTCGTTAATACAACTCCTAGCGTGAACTTTTTACTAATTCTTGGAGCAAGGTTCCACACGGGGCATTTATTTATTCATGGAGCTTTGAAAATAGTCGGCTCTTGTAATTGTTATGCTAATCTCAAGTTAATTTACTGTACGGTCAATTAACCAATGAACTTTAACAAGTGAAGTAAACGTCGACGACCTCCAGCTATGTCACCATTGACGACTTTTAATGAAACCTCTTTGTAGTCTGCCATAAGTTATTCTTGAACACACCATTAGCCTGTCTACCTTTCCCGATCAATGTCCGGTTAAGTCATCTTGGTGTAGTGTCCATCGATAATTAGTACTACAATAATTAATAGACGAACTAACCAAAGTGGACAGACCTTATTTTTATTTAAGAGATATGCGCAAACGAGGCTGCGCACATGAAGGTCTGAGATTCTATGGCGCCAGTAGCCTCGATTCAAAAGAAGTGTGTCATAGACTGTAGACCGCCTCCTAAATTTGAACTTGTGACTTTTTTATTAACGGCCTTTCATTTTACATTTTTTTATTTTTTTTTATTTAATTTATTTGGTAAAATGTACAAACTTAAGAGTATTCAATATAATTTAATTAATACACATTTATATTACACGCTTACCCACTTTTAAATGAGAATTTATTCTCGTGTTGAAAAGTGGGGGCATTGTCATACATGTATATATCTATTAGTAATGAAATCGTTAGTGTAAGACATTAGATTAAATAAGTAAGATATAGAAAAAGAAACATTAGATTAAGTTATAAAAATTGAGACATTAAATTAAGTAAGTAAGATATAAACAATACAAGAATACAAAAATGTGAGACATTAAAATAAGTAGATATGGTATACACAAGGATACAATAAATTAAGTTATAAAAATTAATAATTAAGAAGGTATTGTAATAACAGTTAAAAGTATATATTGTTTTTGATAAGATTTTTTCATTGCGTTATTGTGATGGTTTTTTGTAGAAGATTTTTCAATTTAGTCTTGAATTTTCTATAATTTTTTTCCGTCTTCATTTCATTGGGAAGAGCATTAAAGAATGATATTCCTTGATAAGAGAAATGGTGTTGGGCTGTGCTAGTATTACATTAAGGTATCAAAATATTTCCAGCTGATCTCGGTCTATTACTAAAACAAATGTTCCATTATTGATATACATTTTGTGTATTTGAAGTTTATGGATTTGATTAATATTTGGGACGTTAAAAATGTTGAAAAGTTCCCTTGTTGGGAATATTGAGTGTTTCCTCAAAATCACTTTGATAATTACTCTCTGAACTATTTCCACTAGTAGTGTATTAGACTTAAAGGTTCCACCCCAGCCAACTATACCATACTGCAGTATGGACTGGGGAAACGCAAAGTATACCATCTTAAGCATGTTTATTGATAAGATATTTCGTAGCCTTATGAATAGGTATATGAGCTTTCTCATCCTAGTGACTGTGGAACATATTTGCTCTTTCCATTTTAAATTGCTGTCAATTATGACACCCAAGTATTTGATACTGCTCTTACCAGACAAAAACAGACAATTTTCATTATTACAATTTTTGTTATCATCACATTGATTGGAGTGGATTTTTATATGAATATATTCAGGTGAATCCTTTTTGGTAATAGAAAACGGGATATATACAGTTTTTTCTGCATTTAAAGACAAAAAGTTTTTGTCAAACCATGATTTCAAAATGTTAGCAGCTCTGCTTGCTTTTATATTTACATCACCCCATGTCTTTCCTTTTATAATTAATGCAGTATCATCTGCATAAGACACAAATTCTCCTTTTAAAGGTAATTTGAACATGTTGTTAACATAAATTATAAATAGTATTGGACCTATGACTTTTCCCTGCGGAATACCAAAAGATGTAGTTAGTAATCCACTTAGCTTACGTCTGATTCTCACCATCTGGCTTCGTTCTTTAAGATAGATATAATGTTTCTTTATTGTTATAGTTATTAAGTATTTATAGTGTTATATGTCCTCTTGAACCAGCAAGCATTTACTGTCTGGAGACTTACCATTCTTATTTTTTATTATATTGGTAATTATTCGGTCCCTATGTGTTTTAAATAGTAATTATTATTTATTTAAATAAATATAAAAATTATAGTCTATGATTATAGTGTAACGAAATTTTAAGAATGCGCACTGTCCGAATTTCATGTAATACGTCATGACGAGTGATAAATTGCGAAATAAAGTTATTGAAAGGGAATTGTATACATTTTATTCACGTCATGTGACTTTTCCCTACACTAATTAATTAATCACTAATTAATAAATCGCGAATTAATTTCCAGTGCTTTCATTCGCCTCTCGCAGCCACGACCCGTGACGATAATTTCGAATTGTGCCGTCCCTCTCAACACCTTTTACTCTTAATAAGAACTGCATCTAGTAAAACCATAGACATGGGAAAAATATAACTCAATTGTGTGTAATGGAATGATTAATTTATTTAAAAAAATAAAATAATCATGTGTCACCTAGAAATTTCCATGTTATTTTATGATTATTATTATCATTTTCTTTATTTGAAATATATAATTTCTAGAATACCAATTTGTGTAAATTTTTCTTCTTGGTAACGATATTTGAATGCTATGTGCTGTAATTTACAGAATGCAAAATTTGTTTTTTCCTTGCCTAAAATAGTCAGATTTGCATTACAAAGTATAAATTGTGCACAATTCAACTAACCTCCTTCTTTAAGCCTGAAGACTGAGGAACAGTGGATGTATATCCCCCCTCAGACATATAATCCAGTTTAAGTATTAATTTTTGCATTATTAAGTAGTAATTTTTTTTAAATAGTCAAACTTAGCGGAACCAAACCTGAAACTAAAATGCGAACCAGGCAATATCCATTACTCCATGTCTATATATTTTTGTGGTCTGTGATTTGCTTTATGTGACATATTTAAGAACTATCTCATTAATTTTAAAAACTAATATACTATTTTTTATACTTTTACGTACTCTTTATAACAATTTTAATTTTTTTTAATTCATGTTTACATATAATTCATTCAATTATTAATTAATTATTGAATTGATTTATTATAATATATATTTATAATATTATTTAAAAGATATAAAATAAATTTATTATATTAACAATATTACATTTTAATATAATATTATTATATTCAAAAAAATTAATTTAATATCAGTTATTTATAATATAGTCGGCTGTATTCTGAAATACGCAAAATTGCTATTTCTGTATCATGACAGTTATTGCATATTTTGACAGGTTTGACATTAATGAATTCAATCAATCAGAATGCTCTGAAACGTAAACAAACGTTAAATTATTCATAAATATGAATAATGAGCTATTTAATTAATTTCAAACCTGTCAAACTTAAAACTTCGAAATTGGCGACATTACAATGTTGTGCAATAACTGTCATAATGCAGAAATAGCAATATTGCAGAAATATTTCAGAATACGACCGATTATCATATTAATGATACGATTCATTAATTTATTTTTAATGGATGTGCATTTTATTGACAAGTTTCAATTTTATTACTAAGTTGTAAGAAATTTTAAATAAATTAAATTAAACAGAAATAAATACAGAAAAAATCTGTCTTTTGAATAAATCTTTCGATACCACCGGAAATCGAAGTATACAAAGTCTAAAATATTTAACATTTTGAAATCGCTCTTCCGCGGCGAGAAAGCGTTACTAGTTCGCATATAGATGGTAACTAAATATTTTTTCGAAACATACATTTTTTTAATATGTATCCTTCTATTTGATTCAATTCATTTTGTTTACAATTTCTATAAATTTTATAATTTTTATAACTTTTCATAACTATATAATTTTATAATATTAAATAAATTATGAAAGTTAAAATGATTTTACAGGTATTCCAATAACTTATTGTATAGTTGGTCAGAGTAATGAGAAAACTCTATGAACAATTTGATTTTAAGATAATTATTATTTTAGAAAAATACCTCCCATTCTTTAATAATGAAATAAGTTAATAACAAGTATTTTTGATTTTCATGAAATGGCGTAATAATATCAAATATTAATTTCCTGAATTGTCGAGTTTCTAAGTAATACTCAGTTATGAAGAAATGTTATTTTCCAACGAGATAACAAGGTTTATGGCAATTTCCGTCAACAAAATTTTTGAATATTACTTCAAAAGTTTTCACATCTTTTCGGAGTAGAAAATGTTTCAAAACTCTTTGTGGTCATCGACAGGGCTTCTTATCGTAAATTTGAAACAAAAAACAATATTAATGTTGTATTCGAGTAATTCAATTCAGTATACACGTCAGATGCGAGAATGCTGAATTGTAAAAGTCAAAATTATCACGGCCTTTCGTTCCACAATTTACTGACATAAAGGTAGGGGTTCAATATGTATGTGGCGGTCGGGAGCCGTCGCGGGTCTAGCCGTACGCATCTAGCCCACATTCACCAATCAGGGCTCGGTTCGGTTGACCCGCTCCCACAGCCACAGGGACAACTATACTGTAGCCGGGCGCCGTAGCACACGCAAGAGAAATTCCTGTACGTAACACTATCTGTAAATTGTTACAAAAATAATAACATTCGACAGTGAGAATTTGCACCCTGTACCGGTCTGCTTAATACTGTTGTAGAAATTTAGTAACACTACATATGCTCGCACGACACTCGCTGAGCACACGCCACGCGCTGACATGAGAAGATTCTTCTGGACGGGTGGGAATCGTCTCCAACACAACATAACCCGCCGAATGTACACCATTCTTCCATACAATCTTCCCTTTGTCGATCAACACACTTGACCTAGCGGTCCACAAGTTTGCGTGTTCCTTCCAAGAAGAAGGATTTCGGTTGGTCGCACAACACTATAAAGTCTAACTCTATATGTATATAACACTTAATGATTTAATCGTCTATAAAATGTTGAGGATTATTTTCCACAAACAACAAATCATCTTTTAATATACGACATTGAAAATCGTGTTTAATCGTGTCTCTGCGAGCTATGCGAAAAGTGCGTATATTCACGCACATGATTTGGCGCGTAAACACGCTCTTGGCATGTAAAGAGCTAAATGTATGGCTTCAGTAGAAAGATATATAAAAGCAGTAGCTAGCAATAACTGTAGCAATAAATGAAGAATAACCCTGCATACAATCTTAGCGCTCCGCAAAATGGAGCTGCAGGCTTCAGACCTAAATATCTGGTGATCTTTCTACCACACGGTAGGGTGCTAGCAAATCGATAATTATTTCATCCGTTCAAAATATATGGATTATTAAATTCGTGTTTGTTTCCCACAAGAACTGTGAGTTGCAATTACAGTAGCAATGAATAACCCTGCATAGAATCACAGCGATCCGCGGGATGGTAGCGTCAGGCTTCAGAAGCCTGCCTGGGTTATCGGCTGATTACATTTTTATCGAACGCTAAGGCTATAGCGAAATTATAATAAATCGTCCGTTCTAAACATATGAACTATTTTTTAATTCATGTTTGTTTCCCAGAATTTAAGTTATGCACACCTTTTTCGCTTGTATTAATTGGACGTTTCTGATGTTTATATAATGTAAAATTTTTTTTTTTTAATTTGATGTGTTCTGAGAACACAATTGTTAATTGTAAATATTTGTGGTCTTAAAACAATTGAAAAAAATTCAGGCGTATTCTAGTGTATATGTTAAAAAACACGAATAAATATCATATTTTCATAAAAAAGAATGTTTTACTCTTTTTTATTCTAGGAAAAAAATAAGGAAGGTTTATTTACCAGCGACATATATATATTATTTCATGGCAAATAAATTAATGTCAAATTTTTAACCATAGATAGGGCGATAGCGTAGTTGTATCAAATAATTAAAAGTGAGGTGCATTAATAACATATATATTACTTTCTAAAATTCGATAGGTATGTGGTTGATCTACTGTTACATTGTTTAAAGTGAACAATTCAGCCAGCTTTAAGACAGGTCGTAAGCCCTGTAAATGCCCAATAAAGACTTCCATACGAAGGTCTTTCCCTGACTACCATTTTTTTTGGTCCTCCTCCAATACTTTTCTTACAACTCCTACTTCTGCGATAATTTCGTCTATTTGTCGAGACTCATAAATTACATATTCTTATATGATCACTTTACATTCATACACTAAATATATAATATACATTCATGTTTCTATGGCGTGCCGAAGACACTTGTTATTGGCATAATGGGCAGAGTCCCGATTTATAATGAATTTTTATTTGTGTGTCATACACCCATTGTTCTATTAGTGTCTCAAATAAAAAATAAATAAAATAGATAAAAATATCTGTTTTAGACATAAAATGAAGAATAGCGACTAGCGACGTATTTTTATATTTCTCAGCATTGAATTACGTACATAAATCACTGCTGTTTTAAGAAGATGGAAATGTCTTAATTGCTAGAAATACTGCCGTAACATTTGAAATTTTAATGAAATGTGGATCAATCCGCGTAACCTTATATACAAAGCACGCGCATTCCTAATTTTAGTTATGTAGATAAAATTGCACATAATTGAGTAAATGAACATAAAAATATTTTTAAATGCAATTCAGTAATTATGATGTTCTTTTTAGTTATGCAGACGAAGAATTTGAAAATGCATGCTAACATAAATGGATATATTATATTACACGATTGCATGGAATGAAATTAAATAAATAAGTACCTCTGTGATTGTGTTCGCTAATTATTATTATACTAAGTATGATTTTAAAATGATTTAATCATGCTTAATCACGTTTTCGTCTAACGCAAACACCTAAAATAAATAAATAAATTTAAATTATTTGTTAAAATAACATGTGGATATATATATTATAAATAGCATGAGAAAATTAAAACGTATTTTAATGAAAATACATTTATAGTTAAGTTGCAATTTTAGAACAAAGTTCATTCATAATCCAAATAAACAAGCAGATAAGCAATCAGCTCTCACCCATTGCTTGCTGCTAGGCACTGCGGGCGGCTAAACTGCCGCTGCGCGGCCGTACGTGCCCGCTACACGCCCATTGGTGTCTGGCTATCCATATAGCAATTGACTGCGCGGCTGATAGTAGCCGCTGCGCGTATAGCTACCGTCTATCGTCCATTGCCTGCTGTATTCATTTGATTCGTTTTTTTAAACTGGTAAAACGTGCTGCATATTGCATTTTGGTAGCATATGCGCTTGAGTTTGACACATTTTATAGATAGAAATTTAACGTTAAAAATATACTTGCCTTCAGAAAAAATATAAATGATATAAGAAAAAATATATATCGATGTGTTTCGTCTTAAAATGACTCGAATGTTTAATAATGTATTGTTTGTTTGTTTAAAAGCACACTATTTGGTTAAATTTTGAAGCTGGCAATGAAAAAACAACGCTCTATTCTATGCGTAATCAAACATTGCAATTTCGTTGTCTGTCCGTCCGTCCATCTGTCCTGTAACTTCATGTAATGTCCGTAACGGCCGGAGATGGGGCTTGAAACCCGGGCCACCAAACCCGAATCGACCGATTAACGCGTGTTGCTAGGGCCGCCTCTCCGTATACCGCCAAAAAGATGCTATAATCAATGTTCCGTAGTTTTTACGGGTTACATCTAGTGCAATAACGATATAATCAGTTGGAATCATTCTTCAAGATCAAAACAGAAAAAATCTGTCAACTGTAAATAATGAGTGCATCACTTTGACGTAAGGAATAATATATAAGTTTAGAATTCAACGAGAAAATATATTATTATCATGGTTTTATTTAGAACTCATACTTGTGGTTACAGATAGTTTCAAGTTTGATTTCCAATGGTAACATTATAATTTTGATAGATTGATTTTTTCTGTGATTTAGTGATGTTATTCAATTGATACATTGTAATTCGGTTAGTCGGCAGTTTGTTTTTTAAATGTCACATTATTGAAGAGATATAATTGTTCCTATTGAAAATAAAACGATGTTGTCATTATACGCTAGCAATCATCTTAATAAACGTTGTCACAATGATTAATCAATCATAAATGTAAAACAGGCAACGTAATATGGAGAACAATGGCCCCATATGACTATACTAGTGTGTTGATTTATTCAGAGCTGTTATTTAACACCGTTCATAAACAGGGTTACACAAATTTAGCCAAAACTGTTCATAGAAAAAAATAGTAGACAGTTAGTTGTGTTATATAACATGCAGTATGCACGTTAATTTTACAACAATCGGGTATGAACGACAATGCTGATGAAACATAGGAAAATCTTAATTGTTTTACAGAAGCCATTATTACTATTTTCATAAACACACACGATACATGATTGTATATTTCGTATTTTGTTACTAAATACACTAGTGATTATAAGTTAACTTATAATCACGCTATTTCTACGCGGCAGTAGGTATAGAGGATACAAAAACAATAACTTCCTGGTATACAACACTTATCCATCACATACAACATTTTTTCCCGCATGTATGTCAATACTTGAAGCATTAAATAGGATCATACTAGGTATTTTGGAACATCTTTATTTTGTGGCCGTCAACAACAAAACCCAAACAAGGCCCAAAACAGTTTATTCATCCTTATCATTTTCATATATTTATTTTCCATATTTGTAACTGTGTAACCATATTTTCACCGCATCCAGTCTATTTTCATTCATCTTTTTACAATTCTAGTCTTTCTTTCGCCATCCGTAGGTACATCACAATTGCATTTATAAATAAATATAAACCTCAGAACGTAAATCTTCTTTCATTAATTTTCTCATTGGTTCATGAAGCTTTGATACTCCTTACAAATGAAATAAAGCTTGGCAATCGTGAATCTATCATTACCTTCCCCTATTTCCACCAGTTGTGAGTTTGCACGTTCACAATTAAAGTTTTGTCGGTATTATATGGTGGTAAGCTTTGATATGATGCAACACCGTTCAGTCTACTTCGCATTTTAGTTACATAATATACTGTCTTCTTCTTCTAGTGTCATATCAGGCCTCCCCAACGTTGAGTATCATTTAAGAGTACATCTCCCTATCTCTAGCGGCTCGAAACTGCTCTTCCACCGTCCATATAATATATACTAATATAAAAACAAATATATTTTAACAAAGTTAATTTATATCAATTATATACTAATATACACTAGCTTCGCGCTCCGACTCTTCGGTACTTCGACTCCGATTCCGAAAGGTCGGAACTTCCGATTGATTTTGCACCACCGGTTCCGATTTCGGATCCGATAAAATGAAATCCGAAGTTATAATCGGAGTCGAAGCATAGCGGCGGGATGGTGATAATACTACATCCGACGAAAATGCAGTTTGGACAAATTTTTTATATTGAAGATTCTTCTGAGTAGTAATGATAGTGATAATGAGTAGTAATAATAGTAATGAGTATAATAGAGAAAAACGTATTCCTATCAGTGACGATACTTTATTATGATGGAAAGTGAATACAAAATTTCAATCCCTGAACTCCGTTGCCCGCCGGTATTTGTTGTCTCCACCAAGTTCAGTAGCAAGCAAACAACTTTTTAGTGGTGCTGACTTATAATCTATGACCCGTTGAGAAATAGATTGTACGGAGATAAAGTTGCGAAGCTTTTGTTCATTAAATACAATTTGCCTATTTTGGAGTCAGTTCATTTTATCTAATTTACAACTAGTACTGTTTAAGATTTAAGAAAATTCGATTGTCTTTATTTTCAACACCAAGGTAGGTGGTGTACTGCTTTTTAAGCCAATATAAATGAAACTGATGAATAAAAATGTTTGTAATTTTACTTTATAAAACCTGCCCTTGACATATTTCTCTTCTATCTCCGCCTCTGATCCCCGCTATACCTACACAATAAACAATTGTTGTAAACAACAAGTACTGTAATATAGCAGTTGCATATATCACATGTTGTTTTTTATTTTATAAAAGTTTTCTTTCTATTATACTCAATACTGTTAATACTGCTAATATTTAAAGATCTTAATTAAATTAAATCTTAAATTGTACTTATTTGGAAAAAAAAATTTTTTTTAAGAAACATAATTTTTAACTTTTAAAAACAATAAATATTCCTTCACATTGCTATTTTCAAACATGGTCTAAACGTTCTACACTATGAAATATAGATAAACTTTTGATCCTTGACCTTAAAATCTATAAGCATGTACGCACCACTTAGTCAATTACTTACAGTCGTGAAATGCTACGTCAAAAAGATCGTTGGCATAGAGTATTCTTTATCGTTCTTATGTACCTTTAATATGTAATGAATTCCGGGATCAGAATATTAGGTACCAATGAGAAAAAGCTTTAAAAGAGTGTAAATTGTCAGTCTTGACTCAATATTGAATATTACCTAAAATATGATTTTTTTAAATATATTATTTTCGTATTTTATTGATGAATAATTTTACGCGGCACGAAAGAACCATTTTTTAATTATTACTAACCGTACACCCGTGAAAAATCACGGGAAATAATAATAACGACTTGCCTTGCGCAATAGATAAGTTCATATGCCGTGCGCTGATTGCGTGTCACACCCAAATTATCTTAAATTCAATTCCAGCAATTTACGGATATTACGACAGACAGATGGACAGACAGACAACAAAATTATTATGTATGATTTTATATCAACGAGCGAAAATTTGCTTACGGTACATTACAAGATACCTTATAGCTGCTGCAAAAAATATTATGATATTATAAACGTTCGATAAACGAACATGAACTAGAAAAACAATGTTTGTAATTGAGGTAAAATGTATGCAGCTAACATTAGGTAACATTTTGTATTTAATATTTTTTTACTTTTTGTTTATTTTAACTACTTGTATTAAAGAGAAAAATGATTTTGTGGTGACATTATTAATGTTAATTCACTAAAATATGCTTTATTTTTACCACTTTAGGTGTTTAAGTAGCAATAATTATACCGAATTTGCGAATCATCTTTTTTTGGTTATCGATCATTCTTTTGATATTAATAAAGGTTTACAAAATTTTCATACAAATTATACAGGATTTCAGTTGGATAAAATAGAAATTTCGGAAATAAGATAAAGAAGTGCTAATAGTAAATATGATTTTTTTAAAAACCAGGTCCTTTTTATAAATATTTTTCATTAAAATTTGTTTTTTATGTTAGAACCTAATTATTTATTCATTCTCGTATATAAATATATCCAATTGATAAAATAAATAATATTATACTTAATTTTCAGCATTAATTTTTCAAAAATAACAACATGTTTTAAGGCCAATGGTCCCTTCATTAGGATACAATCTTTCCTAAAAATTAAAAATAAGAAGTTTAGACAATGACAAAAAAAAATATACGGGAGATGAAAGATTTATTTTTATTTTTTTACTGTCTAGACATTGATTTTTTATTTTTTATTTATTATAATACATTGAGGAAAGGACCATTGGCCCTTAAGCATGTTTTTATTTTTAATAGTTATACATACATATGTTTTAATTAAGTAGCAATGTAGACGGACGCAACCTCATCCGGTGGGCTTAGAAAATGCAATCGGCGAAAGCCGTTTGTTTTCTACTAGTTAAAAGGTATCTTCGTTACTTTCTACACCTCTTCTCAGATGTGCGTTTTTATTGAAAAGAATACAATGGATTTAAATAAATTATAAATATTTTTGACACCCATAACAGCCGATCATAACGTGTGGCCCAGTTATTTCGCGGGCGGTCTCGGTGGACGATAATTCCTTTAATGTTCTACGGTCATACTATTGCTACAATGGCAGTGTTGCCGAAGTGGAGGGGGCCAATAATGGGATGGGGGGAGGTGATAGGTCGGCCGGAGGGGATCTAGCCAAGACCTTCGGGCCCGTGGATTTTTGAAAGAGAAAGTGACGAATATTTCTATCAGTCTGGAAACACGGTGGCTAGGAAGACTCGGCGATTATTTTTATTAACCAAAATTTAGTTTAGCAAATTCTGCATTCTGCAATTAGCATATTCTGATCATGAACATTGGGAATATATTTTGAATATTAAAAGTATATTTTTTTAAACGTTATAAAAATATAATATATATCTACTTACGTAATAATGTTTTTAATTTTGACATTTCTTGGCACACATCATCTCATAATTCATAAATAATTTCATAAATCATATATAGCAGTGTTGAATTTATAAAATATAACTGAAAAAAAAACGTTATTACTGAACAGCAAAACGAGATAAAATATGTTTCTTTTGTATCTTCAACCATAAAATGTATTATTGAGAAAAAGTTTTTAACCTAAAAATAAACACATAATATTTACATTTCTATGGTATTTTTGTAATTCTATCTGTATCGAAACTTCGATTTATGTCAAATTTACCATTGCCCCAGTATTTCTTCTTATTTACTTTTTTTCTTATTCAATCAAGAAGAGCCTAAAAACTTCGGGATGTCGCATCTGTAAAGCGCCCTTGAAGCGCAAAACGACGCTATATAAATCATCACAAACATAAACATAAGCATATTCATTAAAAGTATATATTATAATATTAGAAAAATGTATTGCTTTTGCACGTTGCATAGTGTAAAGTGATCATTTAAGCTAGCTCGGTGCCAGCCAGTCATAAGCCCCAGGTCACCCTTAAAAGACACCCATACACGCTTCCCATATAAATAGCTTCGTCTCTGTGAGACTTCTATAATTTATCTTAATTAATCTGTGGACAAAATCCAATAATTGTATTTTCATTACATACATACAAAAATATATTGTTTAAAATTAATTATATGCACTTTGCTGTAAATGTGTACTAAATATTATTATTATAACAAAAACGTGCATACCTAACTAAAACTTTATTATTATTTATGAATTATTCAACTTTCCTTAAAAAACAGATGTAAGTAGAAAATGTTACATTAGTATCTACTATATAAATAAATCCGCATGATTTAATATCACTATAAATTATTTACAATGAATACGCATACCAATAAAATATAGTTATACAATATTTTATATTTTTGGTACTGTTTTGCAACACCGAAATATAAGAGCAAGTGGCCGACCGGGCCATAAAGACATACAACTTTTAGGCACCGTGTGTTTTTTTACCAAGAGCGAAAAGTTGATCTTAAATTTTGCGACCCGCCCTCGGGCTCTCGGCGGGGCCCGGGCCCGACTATAAAAGGCCCACAAACGGACCCCAAAAGCATCATTCGATTTTGATCCTCATTCAAAACAACAACAATGGCATTCAAGGTACAATCAAACATTTGAGTGACTACTTTCGACCATTATTATTGTCCTAGTGAATAAAAATAATTTTTACAATTAATAAAATATTTAGATTTTCTTATTTACGACAACTTACGTGTGTTCCAAAATAAACCGTGCAAAAAAGTGCAATAGTTCAAGTGATGTAATAGAAAGTCTTATTCATATATTCTCATCAAACGCATTCAAATATTTCCATTAAAAAAAAATTACTTTCATAGCATGCAAAATATTTTCGGGGATAAATATTTGGCTTAGAAATTATTTTTATAAATCAATGTAGCAAAAAATCATAGATGAAGATTGTAATTATTTTTTTTTAATTTTCAGCTGATCGTCCTCTTCGCCGCTTTGGCCACCGCCAATGCCGGTCTCCTGGCCCAACCAGGATACGCTTCCTACGCAGCCCCTGCCGTGGCTCACTACTCCCCCGCCGAAGCCGTATCCTCGGTGTACTCCTCCGTGGCTGCCCCCGTGCTCGCCAAGGCCGCCTACGCTCCAGCTATCGCTAGCTACGCTCCAGGCCCCATTGTAGCCAAGACCTACGCCGCCGCCCCCGCATACACCTCGTATGCCGCGCCCGCCGTAGCTAGCTACGCCGCACCCGCCTACGCGACTTACGCCTCCCCCGTTGTCGCCAAGAGCTACGTCGCTCCTGCCGTGTCCCACTACTCCCCCGCCTCCGCCGTGTCCTCCGTATACTCTTCCGTAGCCGCACCCGTTCTCGCTAAGGCCGCTTATGCCGCTCCCGCCTACGCCTCTGCCGCCTATGCCGCTCCTGCCGTGCACTACGCCGCCCCCGCTGTCCAATATGCCGCCCCTGCTGTCCACTACGCCGCTCCTCACGCCATCGGATCCTCCCAGCAGAGCACGATCCGCTCTTTGGATGGAAACCAGGCCGTGTCTCATTACTCCAAGGCTGTAGACTCCGCCTACTCCAGCGTGCGCAAGTACGACACCCGTATCACCAACGACGCTAAGCTCATCGCTTACGCTCAGCCCGCCGTGGCTTATGCCGCCCCCGCTCACTATGCCGCCCCAGTCCAGGCTTACGCCGCTCCCGCCCACTATGCCGCTCCAGTCCAGGCTTATGCCGCTCCCGCCCACTATGCCGCTCCAGTCCAGGCTTATGCCGCTCAGGCCCACTATGCCGCTCCAGCAGTGCAAGCCTATGCCGCCCCCGCCCACTATGCCGCCCCTGCTGTCCTGAAGTCCGCCGTGGCTTACTCCCCAGCGTCCGTGGTCTCCCACGCTTCCTACACCTCCGGACACGGAGTGAACTATGGTTGGTAATTCCCCCCCCCCTTCCCTGAACTGTAGATTCTCCCACACTCTTCCTCCAATATTCTCGATCTGGTGTACCTTATTATTTAAACTTATAGCCGACGAGCTATCAGCTTGAATAAAAATGCCTAAATTTATATTAATATTACGTAATGTATATTATTTTATTTGTATTTATTATTTATTGTTTTTATTCTGATATGAAATAAATTTATGTTTTAATTTAAATCCTGATTTTTTTTAATCCACCAATATCATAACCTCTAAACATATCAGACATCTAAACATAATCAACAGTAAAACGGTCCAAAAAACTTATGCAATAACGGCTTGGCTAAGTACAATATGAATATGAGAAATAACCATAAACAATAAGGGCAAGGGCGTGCCACATATCCATACATGCATATATTACATTTACAAACTTGTTATGTGTTAGTGAGTCATTTAATTTATTTGACCGCACTCAAAACCCTTGGGCGGATAGTTCATTATAAAATATAGCTGTGTCCGCTCGGCTTCGCACGCATAGATTTTTATCAATTTGTGTATTAACCTTAGCATATAGATATATGTCGTCGCGGACTTTTTTATAGAACTTTTTGAGTTCTACAACTTCTCTACTGAAAGTAGTTAAATATCTCCTAACGTTAAGGCAGCGTTCGTCAAAAACACATTGCTCGACCATTTTTTCGTCGACTTCAGTTGTAAAATAGATCACCACGAAAAGCCCTTTTATTTTAACAGGATAATATATAGCTTGTATTCACTCTGAAGGTCCATTCTAAATATTGGTGAAAGGATTTATGAAATCGGATAAATAGTTTTCGGTGATTACTCTTCCTAGATCCAAACTTAAAAACTTTACCTTTTTATATATTGAAATTTAATGCCATTGTTATTTTAAGTGTATGATGCAGACTCGTTTCTTCCGAAGTCTTCACTCTTTTCGACTGTTTTAAGAGTACAAAGGTGAAATTACCAAAATTCCAATACTTTCAAGTTCAATATTGACCATGAATTGTAGAAACTCAATACAAAAAATGACATTTTAGATATAAACAGTCTACCTAGCTATCTTTTTATAATGGTATTGTTTTATGTAAATAGTTAATTTTAAGAAACTAATAGAAAGGACTATTTTGTACTACCAAATAAATATAAGATGTCATCTAATTTTTATTTGTCTTTTTTGATTTTTTTCATTTCCGTCTCAAAAATTGAATAAAGAAAACATAACAGAAATACCAAAAACTCAGTCTGCAAAACGCTTACGCTTATGCTAGTGCTTACGTGTGGGAAGAATGAATGCGCCGCTTTTTGAAAGAAAATATGTAAGGTGTTTGCTTGGCCCGGTTTTATAAAATTAATAAGTTTGGTATAATAGATACACCAGGAAATACATACCTACATCCAAAGGATGTGGTCCGGAAAATATTTAAGATAAAATTAGCAATAATAAATCATTTTTGCCAAATCATGGACTTGTAACCAATGTGCTTTACATCTATAGTCATTTTACGACTACTACTATATTTATATACAAAACGTGACGTAATGAAACTGAATTTTATTTATTAAGATAAATTATAGAAGTCTCACAAAGTAAGACAAAGCAAAGCTATTTATATATGGAGTACATGTATGGAAGTCTTTATAGAGTAGCCACAGGGCTTATGACTTGTATGAGCAGGCCTAAGTGATCACTTTACACAGTACAGCATTCACCAATTCCACCGTAAGAACATCAAATTTTTTGAAAGTTGTATATGTGTTTTAAATGTGTATTCCTTTAGATATTTGAAGGAGCTATGCTTGCGACATTTTTGGTGGTTTGCCACCGGTAATAATACCTCTATTCTATCTCTTTTATAGATGTATATTTTTTTGATAATATTTTTTTTAAATTATGTTGATTTATTCAATAAAAAATAATCACAAATTTATCTCTTAAAGAAAATCGTCGACATTCTCAGGCAGTATTTATATTGGTATAATAAATATTTGAAATAAAAGTGTAGGACTACCTATAATTAAATTATTTATATTTAGTCAAGTAACGTGCGTATCTCGCATATTATATAATATGTGTTCTGTAACAGTCGTTTCCATTGCTAACATATGATGTATGTAGGTCGGCTTACGGAACAACGTTTAATATTTTAAACGATCTACTTTAATTAAATAAGACGTGGTGTTATTTTTCCCATTATTTTAAAAAATTAATTAAAAATATGTCAAGTAAAGAAACAAAAATAAAGGTATTGTATTATTTTGCTACAGGATGAATGAATGTATTTGGTCGTTTCAAGTTTTAAATTTTTTTTACGATATCCCTCGTAGAAATGATCAATTCTTTACCACCGTGTAGAAATGTAGTTATTGATTGGAATTTTTCCGAAACATCTGTGAATATTGTCCTTCTTCTTCTTTCTTCGTTTTGTGTCCTATCCGTTCATCAGACTTTGGCTAAAGACTTATTACTGCGGCCCGGAATATGTCGTCATTCTTCCAGGGCCTCGACTTCCGGCAATATTTCCCTGCATTATGAGATGCAAGAGCTCTTACTTCTCTGGATATCTCAACGCAAATAGATTTTTTTTCTCGAAATATTATAAATTTTCGGATTTTTATTATTTTAATCATTTATTTTTCTTCATTCGTCCAGACCACAATATAACAATAACCCCGAATATTGCTGTTATTTCTTTAACTATTTTTTAGGAGTAGTTGTTTTCAAAATTTTCATTGTTATAGATATTGAGCTTTAATTTATTTTCTTCTAATGATAGGTTTTATTGCTATTATATTAGTTTTATGTATTATGTTGTTGTATTTTCTATTAAATAATATATTATTAAATAACTTTTTTAAAGTTACCAATAACTGTACCACCAACACATAATAATATTCCGTATTAATAATTGTCTCAAAAATTACATATTTCAGACGGTTTTTTTTAAATTTATTATTTTAAAAAAAAAATATTTAATTTTAAAAATTTATTATTAATTCATTTAATTTCGTATTTCAATTTAAGAATATAAATATGTCTGTTTGTAATTTTTTTTTATTTTTTATATGAATAGTAAGTCAGAAGATCGATATTACCTATTACGCGTAAAAATTAAAAAATAAATATTTCATGCATGAAAAGATACATCAATTATTTTATTTTATTTAAGGAAAATAAAAAATATAAATTAATTAATTTAAAAAATATATTGCTTTAATTTAATTAATAGTTTAGAATTATCAGTGCTTGGATTTATTTACTGTGTTGCTGTAAAAGACTTATTACCTAATTTACACAGAAAGGATTACATAAGAGTATAAGAAAGCTAATACATTGTAAACCACGTGGCACACTAGGTTTTAGATTTTAATATGGAATAATATTATCGTCGATAGATCGAAGAGAGGCCTGCCAAAATAGTTTTGCGGTGGAAGTTATGAGAAAAGTATCGAAAAAAATACACGCACGAGGTGAGTGGTGAAGGCTACACAAAGAAAAGATGTCCGCGAAAGACGTGGCAGACCAGATATTTTAGATTGGTTTGTCAGGGCAGAAGAATCTGATATTCTTTTTTCTTTTATTTTGAAAGTGAGTTAATTTATTAAATACTATTTTTTAACAGAGTTTGTTTTTTCGGAGGCTTCGCTGAAAAAATATCGCACAACACTATATTTCATATATTTTTAGTATCTATATTTTTAAATACCACCGAGGAAAAAATATCTCGAATTTGAGAGAATACGATTTTTTTATTTTCTACAAAAAAGGGATCTTGCAATAAAATCCTGACCATGTTTTTAAAATAACCGCACAAAATATATTGAATACGGGCGGGTTGAGGCCATGTATCGCGATTTCTTACTGAATAACTGGCTTATTAAAGTTATCATGGAAAAACACTATGCGGCTATACAACTTTCGTCACAAGTCGCCCTAGATTTAATATTATTACTCCCTTTATATTAACTCGTGGCGTCTGCTTGCTTGCTTGCCGGCTTACTGGGTGAAAAAACATTGGATCGATTTTTAACCCTTTTCCCGTAATCCAATCGAGCTGAAACTTGGCAAGTAGACTCGTGGCGACGATCAAGAAGATCTATCAAATTTTCGTTAAAAAAATTAATAATTATAGTATAATTTCGGATTTTTAGAAATTTTATTATTTTTTTCAAATTGGAATCATTAGAAAAGTTTGCTTACTATCAACGGCGGCCCGACAACGTCGCGGAATATTTTCTAAACTTGAATTACTCCGTCGGTATACTAATATATAATAATAGGTACTTCACTACGAATGCCGAAAATCTAAATTGACTGATAAATGTTTTTAGAATTTAATCTTCAAAGCATCAAGTGTCTTATCAAAGCTCAAAACATCTGACATTTTAGAAATATATGAAATTACTGTAAGTTTAGTGTTATGTTATATGTTTTAATTAGTCTTTAATTATTGTTACATTTTACAAAGAAAGGGAGTATAATAAAAACTTGCTTTTATGGGTTACTTTTTTAGTGTGATAAAAAGAAAACATCTCCGATCTGTCGTACTCGATTAGGGCCACCGGTGCGTCAAATCACATTTGGCCAGTAACCGTATCCTTGATTCTCCATCTCATGACTGCTGACCTGACAGAAAAATAATACACTCAACAGGCTTTAGGTCAGTTTCCCAACAGCCACTTAATAGACTTTAGGAAATGACCAAACTATACCCTTTGTTCAAATCTTTATTAGTATTTAATAAGCTCTTCTTTTTACTTAAAAATAATAAAATTTTATATTTAAAAAAACATTTAAAGTAAATTTTGGTATTATATTTATTTTAAAGAATATATAATGTATGTACAGGCATAAATGAACATATAGATTATTAAAACAATACATTTTCTTCTCCTCTGTAAAAGTCAAGAATATTTTATAATAAATGTAAAATGTGGTGTGCAAAGGCAGCAATACCCAAAAAAAATGAAAAAAAAATTTGAATTGTCACCGACGATTATTAATTAAAAATGTACTGAATTCTAGATTTAATTTATCTATCTTTCAAAATCATGTTTTCTATGAATTCATACTGGAAATAACCTTCCAATGGTGGAAATAAACTCACTTTTATTTTAATTACCTAGCTATTGAAAGCCAATTGAATTAATATACAAATGTCGACAAATCTTATCACAAATAAATTGAGACCTTTTTCCTACCAGTTTAATTAAAATCTGATACATATTAATCAACTTACTGTTGCCCAATTAAAAGAGCAATCTAAACATTCAAAGTACATTTATAAATGTACCTATATAACTACTAAATCATACATTTGTGTATTTCTTTATTGCTTTGTGTAATACATTAATATAACACAGGCCTCTTAGATCTTTTTCATATTATAAAAAAATCTGAGTTATTGTGTTATTTTAAAAATTATGTATGTGTAGTATACCTAATTTATCAGGTTTTCGGCCTTCGCCTGTCGTATGGCGGATGGGGCATTTTTTGTACAATGTTTGTTTGCACAGTACATCTTAAAAAGATGAATTGTATGTGCCTACTCGTGTTATAATTTATTATATTAAGAATAAATTATATCTTCCTACTAAACTAGAATTGTCTCATTATAACAAATTCTAACTAAAACTTATTAGTTACATTATTACTTTGTTTATCGAAAAGCAAACTATATGTAATAATTCAACAATTATTTAGTATACCTGCTTAAAAAATAATTGAAAAAGATAACCGATTTCGACATCATCGTTTAAGCGTTATAGTGAATCGTAAATTAAAAATGTAATATTTTACAAGAAATAAGAAATTAAAAAATGTACATCAATTTTACGGACCACGTAAGTTACTCTTTTTGAAGTATTGTTTTTTATGTTATTATAATTGAATTAATGGGGCGAACATTTAAATTTCCACAACATGAAAACTTAAACATTGAAGAGCACATGCTGATCTAATACTATTATTTAAACCACTGCAAGGATATCTCGATTGTCTCAGTCTACTGGACCTAATGTGCTCTTCCACGTTCCGAGAAATAAAACATCCTATACCCAAAATACATTTTTATTTCGCACATGCAAGGCATTAAATGATAAATAAATAAAGATATAAACGATTAGATCTACAGTATTGAGCTCATATTTTAAATGCATCACACTGTGATCCTCAAACGTGAGATACTCAAAAACTGAAAATTTCGGTAGAAAATTCAGCATTCTGTCAAACACCGTTCACCTTAAAAATGTAGAAAAATCTTTTTTTTTACTTATTTTATACCTATAATATAAATTTAAGTGAAAAATTGCAAAGTTATAGCGATTTGAAGCTAGCGTGGTAGGTGAATTTTTAAAGGAATTTCATCTATCTTTCTCTCCTTTTTCCAAACTGATGGAGGAAATAATTTAAAAACAATTAGGCCAACTCAAATGCAAAATTAGTGATGAACTTTGCATTGATTCCGAAACATTGACAGAAAGATACTTGCCCAAAAAACAGCGCACAAAGTATTCTGGCGTGATAAATTGAGTGTACATTTTTGAAGGCAAGCCCAGGCAAGAAGGCTTTCTCATTTACTCTAATGATTGAGATACCATCTAATCTAGATACAATCATGCAGTGGCCGACAAGATTGAGTAATAATTTATTTACTTTTAAAATATTAAAAAGATTAATTAATTATTTCAATACAGTTAACTGGTGGTGAGTTGTTCAATTATGAACACTTGGTTCAGTATTTATATTTTACCAACTTGATATGTTTGTCTGTCTGGGCGGAATCTTATAAACAATATTTCACCCACTTTTCAATGAAATTTTGCACACAGACGTATTCTCAATAACAATAAGTTAATAAATTATTAGTTTCACTAATCAATCAAATAATTCATCATAATTAATTAAACAAAGTTTTATACGGTAAATAAGTTAATGACTTCACCAAAAGATAGCGCTAGTTTCCTACGGAAATGATTTTGTACGCTGGGTGATATTAAAATTAGAAAATTATATTACATGAATAAAAAATATTTTTTTGAAAAAACACGCTACTATTATAATGTACTAAAAATAAAAAATAAATTTAATATATGCCTCTCTCTAAATAAAAGCATGGGCGCTTTCCCTCTTTCAACAACAGAATTCTTTAATCTATATCAATATCACCCGCCTTTTATTTGGAGATGAGGCAAAAAAATTTTGCCCGAAAGTTTATTTTTTACTTTTAAGAACGTACATCTATACCTATAAAACTCAACGTCTGTCTGTCTGTCTGTTCTCTATACAAATCCACACCGTTTGTTCGATTCGATTCAAATTTTGCATACTTATGCTTTAAGACTCGGCGGGTAACATAAGCAACATTTCCCCCCTACTCTCATACCCCTTCCCTTCCCCTTAACATATTTTCAATACAAATCTATACCGTTCGACCGATCGGACTCAAAATTTGAAAAATTTTTCCTTAGGACTCGGCAGGTAACATAGGCTATATTTCCTCTCTCCCCTTTTACCTTTTCTCCTCCCCCTGATATATTTTAGATGCAAATCTATACCGTTCGAATCAAACCTTTGTTTCCCCCCACAAATTTATTTTCAACTTAATCCTTAACCCGTGCAACGCCGGGTACGAACAGCTAGTTTAAATATAAGTGCGTTTTTAAAAAAAAATCATGTTTATTTAATTGCTGTGTTATTTTAAAATGTATTATACCTTTGTTATCATTATTTTGATTGCTTTCTTATGTACTACTTTTTAATACTGTTTAAACTGTAAGGATGTCTATTTGTTTTTACTATTTTTTCAATAGCGCTGCGCACCGTGTGCATACAAATCAATTAATAATTTTTGTTAATGAGTTTCCGCATCGCAATAAGCAGTGGCAACAAAAATGCTTTAATACTTTAATGCTTAATTATACCCAGGCGTCTGACCCGTAATCACACGTATACTGGAATTCAGAGCAAATAAAGGTTGAAATAAATTACATATATATTTCATCTTGAATAGCGTAATTCAAGGCAAAATGATTTATGACATGTGCGGTTTCTGCATTCAATGCAGCATTACGACAGAGCAGCAGTTTGACATCTAACCAACGCGAATTCCCAATACATCCTGTTGCGACCGTATTTTAAAATTTCCCACACGAACTTCTAATAATACGGTAGCCTGCGATGTCCTGCGGCGATAAACCCCATGGTAAGCAGGTAATCAGGATAACAGTTTACTATTAATTAAGCAGATAATATCTCTGCATATGCGTTTAAAAATGTGTACGTTATTTATTTATATAATGCCTTCATTTATATAATTTTAAGAGGTATATAAGTGTGACACGTTCGGTTAGGTACCAAATAAATGCCTGATTTTTCGAGTCTAATAAAGTGATTACAATCTTATAGAAAATTCCCGTTCAAATTTATGAAAGGTTTTAATTATTTTATTTGACTTGTAAAGTGAATGGATTTATATCATTCGATATAAGTTGCATTAAAGTTGTACTACGTTTAATGGAAAATAAGGTAGAAATATTGTAAAACTATTAAATGATTAGTACATTGATGGTAGAATATTTTCGGGTAGTAATTTATGCAGGAACGTACCTGTAAAAAAATTTGATTAATTCTGTTACACCTGAGGAAACAAACAACCCCCTACAATGTCAAGCACGACAAACAAAGCAGGGAAGCGAGGCGATGGTGAAAGGTGAAAGTTAGGGGTTAATAATCAATTAGTGCTATTTTCACAGCAATGGCTTTGGCTAAAGAATATAAAGAAAATATAGAATATTCCGTGTACGCATCTCTATTTTTTTTAAATTAAAATAAAAAAATATTGATATTGCAAAATGGCAAATTGCGAGTAAAAATTCTATGCGTCATGGAAAAGGAATTTCATATTTCGATATGTTCAAAGGGTGAGACTACGTAGGTATCAAAAATTTATAAGACTAAAGGATTTAAAGGAGAGTTCAGATATTTCTATGGCTGACGGCATACACAAATTGTGGAAATAATGGCATGAAATTTAGTAACGTGAAAAATGTGAATTACTTTTCATCTAGTTTATTCATTATTTTAGAAACATTTTAACTATGTAACCCGTCAAAAATGACGTACGTTAACTATATATTTCGGCCGCCGGTTAAGTCTGTGACAACAACGCTTTATAGAGTAAGTGTTACGTCTTGATAACTTTAGTGATGGACATTATTAAATAAAGAATTATGATATTTTTACTTCTTATATCTCTTATTACGAGTATACTTACATATATGTATATAGTATTTATTTACACACTGTACATTTTCAAGAAATAATATAATGTTTCATTAATAGTGGGGTATAATGGCAAAGGCAGCAATATCCAAAAAAAATTGAATTCAGTCATCGAGGATTACTAATTTATAATGTTTTTAATTCGAAATTTTACAGGAAACATACATAGCCTTAAAATTTATAAGAAACATGATTTTGGAAGGAATAGATACATAAAATCTAGAATTAAGTTAGTAATCCTCGGTGACCGCATTCTAAACATTGTTTAATTATTTTTGACACTGCTGCCTTTGCTTCTACATCCCATTATTAATGAAATGCTTTTGATGAATTTGATTTTGATTTTTCTGAAGATGCATTAAATAAATTCATAAATAGCTTTTTCTGAATTTATATAATGCATCTTTATGTGTTAAAATCTTAAATTAAAAAATGATAATATTGTAATATACTAATAGGTACTAATAATAATAAAAATTGTAATTTTTTACAACTTGAATTTACAATCTAACTTTAAACCCGATACAAACATCCTGTTCAAGAAAAATTGCACTAGTAGTACGTATACCTGAGAGCTTTGATCGGACAGTAAGCAGGCGACCAATGGTGAGCTTCGGGCACAAAACATAAATTATTCAATGATGCTCATCGAGTTGGCGCTTCAACAATGTCTCGGTGAAGGCCATACTCATGCACTTGTTGAGACATCGTTTTGCTAGCGTCGAAATATGAGTAGTTGAACATACCTACCTAACGCCAAAAAGTATTTTTTGGCAAATCAAAGAAAAGTCTTTTATATCTTGTTTATAACTTGAATAAGGTGAAATAAAATGTATAGAAATAAAGAATTAGAAATAAAACATTCAAATAACGTAACGAATCTGTGGGTTATTTCAACATTTCGATTTCATTTTGAAACCAGACAATGTATTAAGGTTGCTTTTGAAATTTAGATTTAGATTGATTTTGATGTTCAAGGAATTTAAAATATTCATTGCATTATCAGGGGTGTAGTAAAATAAAGTTCTCATATTTAAGAGTGTAATAATAAAATATTATTTTTACTTAACAATAAAGATATTAGTATTTTATTCTATGAATTTGGACATAGGTATGTTTTGAACTCAAGCTGATTTTTAACAAGCAATAACTTCAGATTGATATGATAGTTAACTAATAATAACTAATAATGGTCTTGTGGTTAGGACTCTCGCCTCGTGATCCAAAGGTCGCAGGTTCGAATCTCACTCCAGACAAGCAAGTTAGTCCTATTTTCAGAGCACAAACGTTTACCTTAATTTGAAAATAGTAAGAATATTGATGTGACACGAATTCCGTGTTCGCATCTCTATTTAAAAAAATAAAATAAAAAAATAAAATAAATTAAAAAATTTTAAAAATGTAAAATGTAGGAAGTAGCTTATAGAATGTATTGACATTCAAATCTATAAAGAAAATGGTAGTTGCGTAGGTCTTGATATTCGACGATTCATATTTAAATATAGATATTTCTCTCTCTCTTTCTCTCTTAGAGACATTGGTTTATCACCAACGGAAATTGATATCCACCGGAAATTCTCTTCTCCGCATTCCCATCATCAGCTGGTATAATCAATATTGAGTAAAATTATAAGAATATTTTTTATAATCAATTATTAATTAATTATTTATTTTTTTACGTTTAGCGTTCTAGCGGAGTGGTATACAAAATGAAAGAACCATCAGCAATGAAGACTAATCCTGACTAATTAATGAAATATTAACATTATACGTGATTTACGTAATAAATAATGTTATCAATTAGAATCAGTACCTATCTAATTCATTTTATTTATCAGAGGGAAAATAATATACAGTGACTGCATGATTCACTCATATTGCACTGTAAATAAAGTTTTATCAATCGAAAAATTTGCCTGCAGTCAAATCACATAGAACATTCAATACACCAATTAATTTCAATCCATTTTTAACCTTCGGGCACCGGAATATCAACAATAGGATCGGAGGCCGGGGCGTGGTGCAGACGGGACCCCGGTCAAATTTGCATTTTAATGAAGTATAATGATTTGAAAATGTTTCATAATAATATTTTTAATTACAATTATTATACAATGCGAACAAAATTATACTAAATTTGTCACTATTTTATAAGAAACCGTAATATTTTGACGTCTCATAACCCAAAAGCTTTGCAAGCAGAATGAAGTAACCGCATCGTATAAAATATTGCCAATTGTCTATGGAAAAACATAATTTTTTCTACTATTTTACTTATTACACATTATTATTTTATTTTCTTCGGGTGTTGTATTCTTCTGGATATTTATGAGGATTATAAAAAATACCAGCTCAATATCATCTGCAATTATTAAATAGTTTTAAAAATAAGATTTTTGGTGTTAAGTTGCGCCCCGTTTTGGAACGGGAATGTTAAAAAGTCATCTCGTACAGATAAAATAATACAAATTTTGCATAGGTACTTTTTCTTTAGGCTCACAACACGGAAAACAAAGGCAAAATTTCCATCTTTTACTAATTCTTTTGACAAATTTAAAATGTAATTATTAAAGGGTAGTTACAGTAAGTTACATAAGGCTAAACATACGTAACGGCGAAGGCCCATTTTTCAGTATACTTTGATAACTACGTATTATAGCATACTAATTCTGGAAACTTGTGTATTTGGAATAAGTTTATTATATATAGATATATATATATATAGATATATATATATATATAATATATTTTTCTGTATGCTTAACTTTAGGTACAAGAGAAAGGTTGTTGCCTCCAGTGTTTTATTCACTTTATTAATTGTATTAACTGCTGACGCGTAAGCAGGGCCTATTCTTCTTCCACCCAAAACACTAATAATATTAATAAATAAATTAAAATGTGTTCAAAATTATCTATCAGAATCACTAAATATTTCAATTCAATTACATCAATTATATTTTAATTATACTCCTCCCACTTTTGCCTTTTCACTTTTGAGTTGATGAAAGAAACATTGTAATACATATTTTTTTAGCAAAACAAATAAATCAATAAGACATGCTTTTATATGCTTTCTTTGCATAGATACATTCGTGATAGTTTATAAGTTATAGGTACGTTTGTGATCGAATGCATAGGTACGTGATGATTTTTTAACATCACCCGTGCAGTATTCAAAAATTAAACACGTTTTTTTTTTAGTTTAAAACACATTTTCGAAGGCATGTCCTTGAGCTTTTTCTGCCGTTCTTGTTTTTGAGTGTTAGTAATGTAATTATTAATTTTAATCCAAATAATTACTAAATCTCGTCAAAAATGTCATTTTAAAAATGTACAGTCATCCATTTCACATAAATGTTGAAAGTTGCATACGTCTAGCTCAGGTGTGGCGAACCTTTTGGGATCCGCGTGCCAAAAATCCTCAAATGTTATTTCTCGATTGTGTGGCGTGCCCAAGCAGTAAAAAAAATTAACAAAATAGAAAAAATGTTTTTTTTCTGAATTTTATTTACAAGCTTAAAATTACAATATAGTTTCTTAAAAATAAAGTCGTAATCAATAAACATACACATTAGTTATTTATCAATGAGATTTTTTCTGTTGTACATTCCATGACAAATTCTTACAAATTAAAAAAAATACACACGACCAACTGGATTCATCAGTCATTCTTTTTCTTGAATAACATTTTATGAAATTCATTTCTGAAAATAATGGCTCCCAAGCAATGTAGAAGAGAAAATTGATAATATTTCTCTCGTTAGTTTCATTAAATCGCTAAAGATTTCTGGAATGGCGTTCCAATATCACAATATTTCTTCTTCTGCATATTTATTAATTATGTTCGTTAATCGATCGCTTTCAATTATTTCCAAATTCAATTATTTAAAAAATTTAAAAAATATTTTTGAACTTGGAAATCGTTCGCGTGCCTTCCAAATTCTCAAACGTGCCACCTCCGGCACGCGTGCCCTAGGTTCGCAACACCTGCTCTAGCTAGTCGGAAAGTTGGTAAAAATCAATTACAAGATTCCGCCACAACAGACAAATAGAGTTAAATAAAAGCATGTAATATGAGCATTTTATAGAAACAGCCAGTGAAGGTACATAATTTTAATTAAAATATTGTTCTAATAATTTATTAACAGAACAGTTTTAGCGGAATAGCCCGTCCCGCCAATTCACTCTAAAACACTAAGTTGGCATTTTGAGTCCACACTTGTTGCAACCAAAGCAGGCGGCTTGATTTACCGCGTATCCACGTCTGCTCGCCAGTTATGGCGGCCTCTGTGTCTGATGTCTAATTATGTCTGAGTTTAACTCATTATATACCTGCGCATTCATAGCTACTATAATGGATTATGTTCGGTGTTTACCGCACTAATTGGCACCTAGCTTTAGCCCTGCGGAGAGATTGTTAAAATCATATATGTTGAATAAAATCACTTTAAATGCTGCAAATATCAACACAATGGTATAATGTATACATGCTTTAAATGGATTCAATATACTTATTCCACGATATCATTATTTCGCAGATAAAGCATTTATTTCTTCGCTGACACTATGTCTTTATCTTGACAGTTAACAAATTGTTGTTGAAAATATACTGCGTGCATGTCTGAATATGAAAATAAATACAGAAGAATTATAGCATAACATAAAATGCAAACATTGACAAAGATAAAATATCGCATTTAAAATACAATTCACAATATTTTGCTATGTATTCTCTATGAACACAATCACTGAATTTCGTCCACAGAGGCATCTTCTTCTTCAGCCTTCATCTCTCCACTGCTGGATTTAGGCCTCTTCTATACCCTTCCATCCTACCTTGTTATTTGCTAGTTATAGCCGTTTCTTCCGCTCCACAGCGGCTATATTGTCGCCCATCTCCAATGTCTCCATTTCAGAACTCTGGGAGTCCATCGTGTCTTTGCAACATATCCTGCGCATTGCCATTTTAGCTTCGCTACATGATCCATGATATCCACTAATCTATTTCTGCGCCTAATTTATCATTTCTAATTCTATCTCTTAAACTTACGTCAAGCATGGATCTCTCCATGGATTGTTGTGTTCTTTTGAGCTTTTCTACACTTTTCTTTGTAAGGGCCATCGTCTCCACTCCATACGTCATCACTTGCAGTATGCACGATTCAAATGCTTTACTTTTTAAGCTAATAGCTAACAGAGAGATAATCACTATCAATTAATCAAGCGATAGCGTAGTTATATCCAAATGTAAAATATGCTCTTATAAATAGCATATTATGTACATATACAACGTTCGAAAATTGGATAGATGCGTGGAATTAGAAATAGAAATAAGATTCTTGGATGGATCGGTAAAATTGAACAAGTGGTTAGTCCTGTGAATGCCCAATAAAGACTTCTATACTTGCTTTTCCATACAAATAGCTTTGACTCTGTGAGATATCTATCATCATCATCATCATTCTTGGCACTACAATCCTTGGTTGTTCTTGGCCTCCTCAATAATTTTCCTCCACTCATCTCGGTCTAGTGCCAGCTCTCTCCAGTTTCGAAGCTCTAAGGAAGAGATATCTTTGAGGACATTGTCACTCCGTCTTAGTTTCGGCCTTCCTAAGCTCCTTCGCCCTGTTGGCCTTGAGTTCAGATATCTTGATGATGATGAGTGAGATATCTATAATTTATATAAATTTAAATATTATTCGATCAAAAAAACCTTAACTAGCAGATTTTCTTAAAATCGGCTAAAACGCTACAAACTATTCTGAATATTAAAAATTTAAAGCATTTCCGAACTCTATTTAATATTTTTATATATATTTATTATTTAATTGCAGGTAATTTTGATTTATTTTCATTTAATTATAAGAATATAAATAAATAACCGGATTAAATCAGGTAACGCTTGTTACTTTGATGTACTTAAATTGCTATCGTCGAGATTGTTATCTCAAAATTTATAGATTAAACCATATACAACTCTGATAGAACAGATCGCTCTGTATGGACATGGAGTTTGATTTGGCAAGAAAACTGATTGCAGATCTTTGAAAATAAGCTAAAGTCTTGCGCAAGTTTTACGGCCCAAAACGTGATAACTTAACCGGAGAATGCATGAGGTTCAACATCTTGGAATGTTGAGAATAGTAGGCCGCTCTAGATTTCCTGAGGAAAGAAAAACAATGGGGACTACTGTGATGAGTAACAAATATAAATATTTTTCACAAAAGCCAATAGCATCAAGACTAAGGAGAAGATCAAGACGAAGGTTGGAGGAAAATGTTAAAAATGTCAGTCTTGCAAGATTTTGGCTCAGCAGAGTGAACCACGTCATGTACGCAACACAAGGATGTACAGATCGATTTTTTACTAATGGCACTATACAGCCGGCCATTGACGAATCTGTTCTAGAATATATTTTTTATTATTAAAAATGACTTTAAATGATGTTAATGGATATGGAAAGAAATGATATTAAACCTCTTAAAGGTTTACACCACCTTAGATGAGTTAAATTTAGGTAGAACTGGGTAATTTTTACAAAGAGGTGTTTATTTTTTTATCGTACTAGCACTTATTAAGGTACCTACATATTTAACCATTATTATATCGGAAAATTTTTGGAAAAAAAAAATGGCAGCATCATGTCTATTTCCATAGAACTACTCCTCCGTGACTGACACACAACTTTTCTCGTTGCACGTATGTTCGAAACAGAAAAGGACATCATGCTCTTATTTATTAATGAAACATCTATAATACATTGTTAATGAAATTAACCATTTGTTGAAAAAAACATTTAAAAAAATGTTATTAGAAGAAAAAAAAATTGCTCCTAATTGTACTACAAACGGTTTTACTACATTGTAGATATTTTATTTAAAAATCTTCCAATTCCTACCAAAAATGTCACCCAGGGTGGTGTTATCCCTTAATAATAATACCGTTCATCAGTAGAAAATAGTAGGTGAAGAAAATAAGTTTTTGTCAAATATGAATAATGTATTTTATTTTTTGTATTAACATAATGGATATGCTTTAAGAAATTTCGGTTACAAAATGATTTTACAATGATTATTATTGTCAATGTGTTAAATTTACATTTATTTTAAATGACAGTACTCACCCGCGGTGTACATAACCAATACTTCGCGTCACTGACGTCAAGTATTGTCGCATTACCATTTACCGTGAAGCGACTCATTAACTTTATCTCTATAAAGTTGCTATCGTGCTCTATTGCTATCGCACACCAATATGCCTATCGGTATACATGGAGGGCCAGACCAAAAAATGCGAAAAAATACCATAAATAAAAAATCACTCGTTAGTTAATCAATATAATAGTGATCCCCCATATTTTAAGATCGGTAAAGATCAGTACGCATCTGTTCGGACAAATATCCTTGTTGTCTATATATCTATGGACGCGTAGTTCTCTGTCTATGTCAAAGTTGCAACGAAGCCATAGATTCTTGGCTCACCACAGAATGTACGGTTCATTTTTCGCGGCAAACACAAATGTATGCCATTTTGGGCGAGTTTGTAAGATTATCATAGAGGAACCGAAGTTCGACATCACGAGACTCACCTGGAGAAGTTGGTAAATGGTAACTTACCATATCTAGAGAAATTTCGAGTTCGAATCGAGAGAAAAATCAAGGAATTTAATGCTACAGTAACAGTTGTATCATTTCACCCTGCATCGACGATTAATCATACGAGAAAATTCTAGTATTATTATAGTAATATTATATATTAACATATTAAGTATGTACTATCACATATTATAGAATTGCGTGCCATGAACTATATATTTTAATATATTAACGTGTTCTGTTGCAATATTCAAAGGCGATGAATGTCAAATTATCGAAATAATTTAAAATTAATAGCGTTTAATTAACGTTCATAACGCATTAACGATTTGTTTAAAAATAAAGAAAAATAGCCTACCAAAAAATAAGGCCAATGCTTAAGAACAAAGTGGCTAAAGTACAGGTTCATTAAAAATCTATTGTACAATAGTTAATATTTAACTAATCGTTTGACCAGAAAAAGCATAATCATGGTTTATTATTTTATCTCACAAACCTTGTCAACTTGACCTCTCAATGTTCATTATTTGAAGAATAGCAGAACAGAAGTATTTCACGAGAAATTCATTAAAAAGTAAAAGTGCAACACATGAATTATGTATGTATGGTTAGCTAACAGTTCTGCATTAGTGACCTAGTATTTTTAGACAATACTCATTTGGACCGCGTTTTGAAATAGTTAACCCTCAAAATTGAAATAACGTGTTACAGTCAGATTCCTGAACGAAAACCTGAGTTGTTTTTTTTAAAACTACTTTATTTTTAATACGACAATACGTTGACCAAAAATTATTCACACAACCTTTTTTTTGATATTCATACAAACACTTTTTTTAAATAACGTGCTTGTTTATTTATATAGGAAGTTGGAGTCTCCTTCTATGAGACCAGCTAGGTTATCCTATTTTTTATAACACAACTTTTAGATTAGTTTTAAGATGGTATGAATATCATTGTAATACGTATTTCGTCTACGAATCTTCATTAAAAAATATTCCATAGAAGTATATTAAAAAAATATCAAATTTATACTTTCACATTTTATATTAAAAAATGGCAAATGAAACCAGGAATGCGATAAGGTTTTGTTGGGAAAAGATGGAGCTGCTGATCTCTAGCAGAAGACCGAGATGAACGGAGAAGTCTTGAGTTCATAAAAAATGAAAAAGTTGATCAACATCTGATTAATCTATAAATTGTATTTATTTATTTTATTGATCAACTCTTAAATTATTTTATTAACATTTACGCACAAGCACACAACCACTAAACATTTTAATGGCATTATCACACAATTTCAACAGTTGTAAAAATAACTACTTCCACTTCTTCCAATCCATTATCTGCTGCTCCAATCTCTCCTTCTCCTCTAGCTTCTCTAGATCAGCCAGCACATTGTCTATGAAGCACTATCTAAGTCCGCCTATCTGTCTTTTCCCAGTTAGTATAGTCTCGTGGACTATTTTAATGGCTTTGTCGCTGCTTGCCCAACATATCTTATCTTATCTTGCCTATCTTATCTTATCTTATGGTCTATTACAACAACTGGTCTAGGTCCCAGTATTGTGCTTAATACTTTATATTCAAGCCAAAAGATCCTTCATTGTTCTTTAAGGGTCATCATCCATCAATAATCAACTATCATAATTTCGAATATCTGTCTACCCGGAATTAGGCTGAAATTACAACAACAACAGTATTGATGATGACTAGCCGCTAATGAGGCCCGGGCGCCCGAGTGTATCACGTCAATCAGTGCGGTTTATGTTACATGGGTCGTTATTTATTGTTATTATGTCCCGTGATTTTTCACTGGTATACGCTAGTTATTGAATAATTTAATGATAAAAATTATTTTAAAGATATGCATTATTTTTTAATGTTTATTTTAAAGATTACTTAATTATTAATGTCATATAAACATATACACTACCTTTAAATACAAAAAGTTTAAAATCATCAATCACGTAAGTATTTAAAGTCTTGTATGAAATTCTATTTCAAAAACAATTATATAATGGAATTTAAATGAAACACAAGATCCTGGTTTGAAACAATTAATCAACTTATAGATATTCTTACGTAAACGAAGCATTCTGGATCAGTTTGATAAGCTCTACTTCTTACCTAATATTTCGAGACTCGTGACGGGGCACTCGGAAAGCGGGTGCAAGTTGTGTTGCAGTACTGTACCGGTGCATTATCGCCATGAAGACAACTTAATATCTCTCCTCCACACTCATTAAGACAACCCTCATGCAAAAAGCATAATGAAAAAATAACTAACCTAACTTACTTTTATCGTAAGCCTTGGGACACTCTATAAAAGACTCCCCATACATGTTTCCCATAAAAATAGATAAGACTTCTATAATTTATCTTAATAAATGAATAACCCTTTGTGGACAGAATTTAATAATTGTGTTCTCAGAACACGCATGTAAAAACGTCGTTAAAAAATATATACTTGTCTATAAAAGGAGTTAATTTTTTTATACAAATTGAAAATAATCATTTTCACACATACTCTTGTATTTTTTCTATCTATCTAGTAATATTTATATGTAAAATAATTCATAAAAAATCATATATACCTACATTAAAAAGAATATTGCTTAGTATTCCTATTAAAAAATAAAGAGGTATCATTATCAGAAGCAAAAATCTATGCATACTATGACATGTGAAAGATTATAGATATCTCTAGCATAGTTCATTCAATATATTGAGGAAAAATGGTTTAGAACGTAAACACATACAACATTCAAAAATTTGATAACGTATGGATGTTCTTGAGGTGGAATTGGTGAACGTTACATTGTGTAGAGTGATCACTTGAGCAAGCCCATACATGTCGAAAGCCTTGGGTCACCCTATAAAAGACTTTCATACACGTTTGCCATATACATAGCTTCGTCTCCGTGAGACTTTTTTTGTTAATTTTATTTTAAAAATAACCCCATTTTTATATTTTAAGTATTGGGTAGATAAAAAATTCGTCCAAAAACAAAAAATCTTTAAATTTTTTCACAAAAACCACAATATTTTAATCGATGATGTACTCTCCATTATAGGAGTCTAATCCATCTAATCTTCCAATCAATTTGTTGACCGTGATTGTCAAAACCATTATTTCAACCGATGTCTCAAAGACATTGGGATCTGATTGTATCGATGATTCGTAACTGATTTTTCGTAAGTCGACGGAAAACACCACAAAACAACGTTAAATTTCAGTTACAATTTATCGACACAGAATCAAATCTCAAATAATATCATCGAGTAACTGGTCAAAATGATGTTTTTGACTATCACTATTTTTCATACCTTTTTTGATACATTTCTGTATAAATTCGCTGGTCTGGTATCGGAATAGTTATCGAGTCAACGTCTTAGGTCATGGTCGTCGTTGTACGTAATGCCACGCATTTTATTTGAGAGAGACGGAAAATCTGAATTTCGGGTCAATGACCCAACATTCGTTTGACCGACATGCCGAAAGCCCGATAAGCCAACTTCCCAACATTTATATTTTTTCAATTAATTAAGGATAAATTATAGAAGTCTCACAGAGACGAAGCTATTTGGATATGAGAAAAGTGGATGAAAGTCTCTTGTACGATGGCTCAGGGCTTAAAACCTGTATGAGCTGGCTTAAGTGATCACTCTACCCAAAGCAACTTTCACAAATTCCATCGGAAGAACATCCACACATTATCAAATTTTTTAATGGTACATATATATTTCGAATAAAAAACATTTCGCAACTGTTAATGATACTTCTATATTTTATTTTTCAAAGTGCAGTTTTTTTTTTAGCAATATTCCTTATTAACGTATATACGATATTCTTTCGAATATATATCTTAATAAAAATCAAAAAAAAATTCAAAAGATAGTAGTAATTTTCAAAGTGAGTGATAAGAACTTCAGCAATAATATTTAAAAATAATTTTTCAAATAATTTAGAAAAACAAAAGACATTATTCATTTTGAAAATTTGACATATATAAAACACCCAGACGATGGAAAGGTTTTTTCGAAACATATTGGTGTAATTCATCAAATAATACAAGTAGATAAATACAAATAATACAGTAAATATTTTTTTAAATATCAATCTACAATGTTGCTGAATAAATTGAAAAAAAAAAACTTTCTTAAATGTTTACAAAACAATCTTTCCTTCTTAATTATTGAATAAAACATTATTTTAAAAACAGTTTAAAAAAATAAATATATAAATAATGTTAATTATATAAATAATGCGATAATAAAGTCATTTTGTAGTTATTGAAGATGTTTTGATATTATTTATACAAAGTTTTTTTTTGTTAATTACATGACTAACTTATAACTTATATTTACATTGTTTATTAAAAACCTATTTGTTAATCAACTCAATTTATCCAAATTTTAAAAGCTCAACCAATGCGCTTGTTCACTTGAAGTCTCCATTTAAAATAAATATTATAAATGATACTGTACGATTTTAAATTTTTTCAAATAAAATGTATCACTCAAATTAATGTTGACTTGCTATGTCTCATTATTAAAGTGATATCGTTAAAGCTCAAAAAGTGACTTGAAAATCGATGAATCTGCTCGGATAGCGACGCAGGTCTTAGTGACTGGTTAATTACATCCGGTGGTTTCCATCGCAAGGCTTCGCTCGCCCCCTTCTCCCCCGTGAAAATGTGCAAGTGTGAGATCGGATGAATGGCCAAGAGAGGGTAAAACCTGTCTCCGAAATGTGCAGCGGCCCAAAATGTAGTATATAAGCCTCGACAGGTCTACTTGGAGTATCATTGTTCCGTGAATTACCTAACAAACAAAATGGCATTCAAGGTACACGTGCATAAATATTATACATAAATGATATAATGTATCTGCAATCCACCAAAATTGTGTATCTCTAGTTTTACGGTTTATTTGATAATTTGTAAAGTTTTCGCAATTTAAATAAAATTTATAAAATAAAAGTGCATATCAAACCTACGTGCATCTTTTAAGTTATTAAAAAAGTATTTTATTTAAATTTGGATGTTTCATTTAACTTATTAAATTATTTATTTCTAATAAAGATGCGTGTACAACATAAGTCTCATATTTATCTATTTTCAAACTAAGGTAAACGCTTGTGCTATCTGAATGTAACTGATTTGCAGACGGATACAGTGAAAAATAATTAAATATTTATCCAACAGTATATTACGATATATTAAAATCCGACAAATATGATAATAATTGTAACACGAATATAACGAGATATCCCTCTTATTCCAATTTTTTCAAAGTGTGTAAAGTAATTTAGTGGCCTCCTGGAGCTAGGCTCGAACCTTGACTACACTAGATTACTAGGCCAGTGTTTTAACCGCTATTTTAACAAGTTTCTCTGTGAATTAAGAAAATATATGTAGCGATATAAATAAATACGTATATAGAAAATAAATTTTTAACTCAGTCGTCAACCATTCTGATGAACAAAATTTTGTGTGAATTCGTAGCAATCAAAAAAATATTAATAATAACTTCAGTGGCGCACAATATATTTATCAAAAATACATTTACCGATTGTGAAATTGATATTTATTTACAAAGTTATTTCATTAAATTAATATTCGTGTACTAAAATACCAAAAATTCATAAACAAGAATACCATAATCCAAAGAAAATTACAAATATGTATCTATTTCTAGCTGATCGTCCTCTTCGCCGCCTTGGCTGCAGCTAACGCTGGTTACCTGGCCGCCCCCGAATACTCTTCGTATGCCGCCCCAGCCGTGGCTCACTATGCCGCCCCCGCAGTGGCTCACTATGCCGCCCCCGCGGTAGCTCACTACTCCTCCGCCCCAGCTGTCTCATCAGTGTACTCGTCTATGGCCTCTCCTGTAGCAAAGGCTTATGCCTCCCCCTTGAGTTACGCCGCCCCCGTGGCCTCTTATGCCGCCCCCACCTACTCAGCGTACGCCGCACCTGTTGTGGCTAAGGCTGCATACGCCGCACCTTCTTATTCATACTCCTCCGTGTCTGCCCCAGTCATCGCCAAGCAAGCATATGCCAGCTACGCTCCCGCACTAACATCATATGCTGCACCTGCCGTGTCTTATGCCGCACCCTCCGTTTCATACGCCCATGCCGCTCCTGCTATCTCATACGCCGCCGCTCCTGTTGTGGCTAAGAGCTACGCACCAGCCCTGAGTTACGCCGCACCCGCCTATGCCTCATACGCCCACAGCGCCCCCGCGTATGCATCGTACGCCCATGCTGCTCCCGCCTACACCTCGTACTCCCATGCCGCCCCAGCGTATGCTTCGTACGCCCAGGCTGCCCCAGCCTATGCTTCATACGCTCACGCCGCGCCCGCCTATGCCTCTTACGCTCAAGCTGCCCCAGTACTGAAGTCCGCCGTGGCTTATTCCCCAGCATCGGTGGTCTCCCACGCTACCTACTCTACAGGACATGGAGCCAACTACGGATGGTAATTCAGTCGCCAAAAAATCATCCATCAACCAGCACATAAAAGGAGATGACAATCCAAATGTTACGCGTTATTTAAATTCATGTTTTTTTGTTGACAACATTTTGTAAATTAAATAATAAAACGACCTCATATTGTTAACTGATATTTTTTCTTCTCTTTGTTATTCCTTTTCCTTATTGAAAATCCTGTAAGCTTTATTACAACATTATTATGACTTTTCTAAACGTTTTTCTCGTAGAACGAATTAACTAGTGGATTAATTTATTTTTAAGATCCCATATTTTAGTCTTGCCAGCAAACAATAAGTTGTAATAATTTATTTCATATTGAAATTCTAGCATATTTACAATGAAAAATTTAAATCTGACATATAACGAAGAGTAGACAAATACGAGTGCCTGGCTTAGTTTCGGTAATCTTGACAGCAAAATTTTATCTAAAACTCAGAATGATACCAAGGACAAATAATAAATAAATTATTAATTTTTATAACCAATTCCTATTAGAAACTTTCAAAACCGATGATATCGTTAGTCTGTTTCGCGGATCGCCCTACCCACAATTGTTAACACCCTAATTATTTATATATTTAAAAAATATTGATTATTTTATTTGTATATATCTACTTTTATATGAGTATTTCACCTACATGTTTCAGAAATACCTTTTCATCGTCAGAGTGTTAAACATATTACACCCTGACGATGGAAAGGTATTTCTAAAACACAGGTGAAATACTCATATAAAAGTAGATATATACAGATAAAATAATCAATATTTTTTCTAAATGTCAATCTACAGTGTTGCTCGATCAATTGAAAAAATATATATTTTAAATAGAGTAGAGACTAACAAAGATAAGGCAGCTGAAAATTGAAAAAAAAATAAGAGGCTGTAATTTTTGAAGGGTAAGTTACTTACCATTGATATTTTATATAAAGTAACTATCATTTTATGTTTAAAATTAAAAACAAATTAGAGGCTGAAAAATTTTTCTTTGGTTAACAAATTTCTCGATGAAAATTGTTTTTTTTTTTTTCATTTGTGTTCAGTAAGTTTGGTAAAAAGAACATGAGCTAATGTATATTAGGCAATTAAATATGGCTTTAATTTTTAGAAAAAAAATGTATAAAAAACTCAGTGCTGATGTTAATACAGAAAATTGTAGATGCCTGCGAACGTGAAAAACAGAATGAGGCCTAAAACAAAAATGGGATTTGCTTTATAGACCAGAATATACTAAATATAATGCTGTTTATTTGAAAAGCTAAGGACAACCCAGTGCTGGTAATTTTAAAAAATGTTGATGCTGAAAATGCGAAAAACGGCGTGTGGATTAAAACAAAAATTGCCGCCAATTTTGAACCGGATATAATAAAAGATTAAATTAATTAATTTTAAACAATCAAAACATAAGGAAATACACCGATAAAATATGATTTTTTCTGAGACGATAGAACAACCATTCATTTTTGTCTGGACCACTTGGGAGGGATTGACCCACTAGCGTCTACGAGATCAAGTCAAGAATATTTGAAAAAATATATACATTTTGAATATTTTGGGTATGTTCAAATTTTTCAAGAACACAATACCGGATTTTATCCCCATCTTAATGCGTATTAAGCTTATATACTTACTACGTATTATTGATATCTCATAAAGACGAAATTATTTTTTTTATTTTTGTAGAGTAGGTATGGTAGTCTTTTTGTGTGTTCACAGGGCTATCTATCGTTCTCTTGGCTTAAGTGATCATTTTACACAATGCAATGTTCATCAATTCCACCCATAGTAGATAGTCTACCACATCTATGAAATGTTTGGAAATTGTATATATGGTTTAACTAATAACTTGTTTCGTATGTGAGTTGTATTTTTACTACCGCCACCTGAATATGATGACATTACTATTATTAATAAAGAGAAAACATTTTGTATGAAAAACATTATTTATTAAATAATCAACACGTTTCGGGGCCAATGATCCCTTCATCAGAATACAATAAAATTAAAATTGGAAGTATGGATATAATCAAAAACAGTAAATTAATATAAGAAAGTTGAATGACTAGTTAGGAATTAATGTGAAAACAAATTTAAAAGGTAACTTTTTGTGAAAATGATTTGAATATTCATTTAATATCAATTCCTATCAATAACTATTCTGAATTTGTCATCATCTTATGGAAACAAATCCTGATTCGGAAAAAAACATTATTTTGATTTTAAGTAGGGTTCAGAAATTCTACTTAGGTACAAGTTACATACATTATAAATTAGATAATAGTGGTTTTGAACAAAGTGTTTTCTTTTTATTAATAAATTTCTAAGCAATTTCTATGGGAAAATATAATCAATCCTAACCAAAGAATGAAAGAGGTTTAAAAATTAGGAATTTCTAGAACAGCGTACCGTCATAGATATCCTAGGAAAGCGAAAACAAAGAGACTGCAGAAAACAGGAGGATGTAGGAAGAGTAGATTGGTCCCGCATAAAGCCCTCATATACAAGCCAACAATATGGGGACCGAAGGGAAGACGAATATGAAGATGGGTGGTTATCAAGACAGCCCTTTAAGTGGTAGGGGAATGTACCATAAAGGCAATGTCAAGGGATATATGGCGCCCTATTGTGACATCGCGCATTGAGAAAATAACACTTGTTTCAAAAGATTTCCCCATTCATACACTGTTGGCATTGACAACGACATATAATAAAATACCAATGATCTGGCATGATCTTAAATTCGAAACAAGAACAGATAAATCTCGAACGGACGTTAAGTGTTTAATGCGATAATTGTAAAATCTTGTTTTATCTCCAGGATTTCCTCGTCACGCGATGATGGCAACAATGCCGTCAAATAACGTACGATATGTTATATTTTTACGTCATCGTTAAATTAACTGCAGCGTTAATAATTTATATTTTTAAAGATCAAATATTAAGTAGGTACCTATTTATCTGCTAGACGGACTGTCGCTGTTCCGGTTCCGTTTAATACTAACGACTGGATTTTATAATCATTTAAAATATTAAAATATATAAAAGGGCTGGAGGTTGTGGGTAGAGGGATGCTTTTTTTTCATTTGTTTTTCACATGATCAGGTCCAAGCAGGGGAAGAGTGAGCTGTCTAGGGTAGTGAAGTGCGATGATTATATGTTCTTCGGGATCCTAGAGTGCAACTGAGAAAAATTTATAATGAATTGAATTTTTAAAAATTACAATTTTATTTCGCAGACGGGGAAAGGGGGGTCAAAGGAAGGGGGGAGTATTTGGTTTACAATGGTCAACGGGTGAAGGATTGTATGGAGAACAGAGAGACATTCAAATAATTTTAAACATATTATTATATTATGTAGATAGTTTATACTCGTATTTGAATACATACAAGTAAAAAAATTTTCGTATTTGAATTTGAAATTTTAATACGTAGGTATATGTAGGTAGGTACCTACTCAAAATGCAAGTGACAAACTTTTCATTTTTTTATTAATCTGTTTTAGAAATTATTCCAAAATTCTTAGTAACTTATAGACACCTATTCAGCTGTATATCGATTTTTTTTTCTTTTAGGCAGATAGACATTGGAAGTTTGGACAGTTGATTGTAACGTTGCCTAAAACGAACATTAACTCAATAGTCGATCTATACAATTATCAATCGGGGACGTAGTCACCATCAAAGTCAATTGCTACTTTCCATTTGTTAGGAAGATTCCGCGGACGAAGAGTGTCCAGTGTCCTGGGGTGCAATGCCCTCTTCCACAGCCACCAGAAGGGCCTGGTCACCCGAGGTCGGCCCTTTCTGACTTATCGTCTAAGCTGGTATTACCTTTGAGGCGGACAAACCAATCTCGGCATTCCCTTTGAGGCAAGCTAATCTCCTTCGCCGAAAAGATCATAAAGATCGCGAAATAACTCAGCCTCTTTTCAGTGTAAGTATGTAGATAATTTTCGGTGCGCATTTAAATCTCCTAACCTTATTGAAAAATTGAATTGTGACAAATGTCAATTAAACGTCAAATTAAAACGTTGCCAAAAAACAGCTGATAATTATGCATGAAATTAATAATTTCTCGATTTAGTTGCCCAGCACGCTGCCATTTCTTCATTTTTATTCGGCTTCTATTGCATCTTCTACTTTGGTCCTACAGCGAATGTCTTATAACGAAGTGGTCAGCAGGAGGAATTACGTACTGTCTGAATCCCTTATAATATATCCCTTTAGAACACTATAGAAAGCTCTAGAACAGCTTACAGCACTCTGAGATTATCTTCAATATTTTGGAGACGCCTGGAGTAACCTAGAAGTAACAGAAACCTTCGCCTAAACACTAGAAAGGAAAATAATCTTCTCGAAAGTTTAGAAAAGACCAGCTTATATAATCGCGTATATAAAACAGCACCGCGCTGCGCTATTGAGTTTTGTTTTGACATTTCAATCAACGTGATATTAGCCGCGAGATGACGGCCGGTGTGGTCAGTCGTGGAATTTCTGAAATAATCGAGTCAAGTCCTAAGCCACAACTGAATAGAAATTTCTAGAAAGTGTTACCCAGCGATAAGAAAGAGTTTATAAACAGTAATAAATTGCGAAATAGTGTGAATTCAAGACTAGTGTAATATTTAATTCGTGTTACGTGGCTTTGTCAATTTATTAAAATAATTTATTACTAATTAATAAATAGTTACTTAATTTTCAGTGTTTTCATTTGTCTCCTAAAGTCACGGCCCATGACAATATATAATGTCTCGCAAGGGCACTCTATACATGGTCCGTTGCTTGGCTCGCTGGGCCACCTTGAACTTGCAGATGAAGTCGGCTCCAAATGCCCAAACTTCGGATCGTAGGTCAAAACAAGGAGGTCACACCTTTGTTTTGCGGCATTGCATTGTGTATATTTGTTTGATTGATGTATTCATTGCTTAAGCCTTTATATACATACTATTGCACATATTTTTTGACTATTATTCTGTTCTTGTAGCTCCTATCCTTTATTTATAACGTTGATGTTTTTTTAATTTTATTTAAATTTTTATTACTATTTATGTGCTTATTGAATACTTGTTTATTTGGAAGACATTTTGTATATACATATTTATTGTATGTAAGGTATAAAATCGTGTATAAAATGTATAAAATCGATGTGCGCTACGTAAAGTACTTTTTTTTATTTATTTATTTATTTCTATTTAATTTTAAGTATAAAATTTTGTTTGGACTGTGCCTGTCTCACTAGAAATACCTGTGTTGAGACAGGCATAGTTTACAATATTGTGTATGTTCAAAACATAGTAAATAGATAATAAAGTGTTTAAAGTAACATAATAGAAAATATATCACATATATGAGTTATCTCACCTTATTTCGGATCCACTGTTTTATTTTGTATTTTATGTTAGGGTTGTAAATTGTGGTTAGCCCGAATTTTTTTTAATTCGTCAAGCATGCTATTAATGCATCTGAAAATCTGTAACTTTGCAGGAAAGAGTTTACATCGTATTTTTTTTATTTATAAACATTTTTATCTAAAATTCTAAACAATTTTCTTTATAAAGCTTTGATATATTTACTTTATAAAGCTTTGACATATGCAATACTTGTTTAGAATTTCAGATAAAAAGGGTTCATTAATAAAAAAAACACGACCTCATCTAGTTATCTATTAATCTATAATTAAAAGTTGTCAAGTGTTGAATAATTTATAATGAATAGTTCTTAATTATGTATACTATCTGATTTCCTCCTATACCGGCATGCATTTGCTGCCTACGGTCTTACCATTTTTTTCTTAATTTTTTTTGTTTGTATGTTTGCATGTTTGCATGTTTGCATGTTCACATGTTCGCATGTTCGCGTGTTCGCGTGTTCGCGTGTTCGCGTGTTCGCGTGGTCGCGTGTTCGCGTGTTCGCGTGTTCGCGTGTTCGCGTGTTCGCGTGTTCGCGTGTTCGCGTGTTCGCGTGTTCGCGTGTTCGCGTGTTCGCGTGCTCGCGTGTTCGCGTGTTCGCGTGTTCGCGTGTTCGCGTGTTCGCGTGTTCGCGTGTTCGCATGTTTGCATGTTTGCATGTTTGAATGTTTGCATGTTTGCATGTTTGTATGTTTGCATGTTTGTATGTTTGTATGTTTGTATGTTTGTATGTTTGTATGTTTGTATGTTTGTATGTTTGTATGTTTGTACGTTTGTAATAACTATGTTTTTATCCACTCGCTTGCCAGGTCCAAAATAATGGACTTCCGCGGAGAACCCTTAAAGCAGTCATGTCCGGAAATGTGGACTTATGATTGCGCGTAAAAAATCTTTTATGTTAGAACATGCGATTCAAGAACAAATCTAAAAAAAAACAAAAAAAAAAAAAAAAAATATTTGGCTGATTTTTTCATGGATTTGATTTTTCTGTATGTCTTTCTAATTGATTAATTAATTTGTTTTTAGAATCTTTTATGTGTTTAAAAGATTTAAAAAAAGAATCACGATAAAAATAAACATAAAATTAATTCATTTTGTCTGTCTATGACGTGCTATTACTATCTACATATGTACACTTAGACAGAAAATAATGTAATTACGGAAAATTTTTGATTATGTGTCGCACGGCAAACCGTTGTTCAGGGTCCGGGACAATCGTACTTTTGTTAAATTGCGGGCAACCGTGTGGCTGTGTCTAAAATATTTTATAAATTAATAAAAATTTAAAACTGAAAATTCACACACAATTCACTAACACGTATGCCAATATCAGGAAAAAATATGGGTTCAATCACATGCCTATGGTGTGTGAATTTAAAAAAGCTCACGAATTTTCGTTATACATACTTATTTTGACACATTCAGGGTAAATTTTTTATCGTAACGGTTACGCACGCAGCACGTAGCGAAACATGCAGCAGAAATGCGATACCAGAACTAAGGACGCCATATTGAATTATTCTCAGCTATCAAATTCTGCTTACATGCGAGTTCATGAATGTTTCGATCGCTTAAGACAGTTTTCGTTTGCCACCACGATTATTGATGTTTGATGCCAAAATGATTAAAACTGATATTCGAGAAATTATGTATCGCAAAAACTACGTTATTGTCAGATATTCGTTTTCAAAACAAAAAACACATGCATTCATTCGACATTCAATGCGGCTGTCAAAGTTGAATAGTTTCGAAACTTTTAAATATGGATACGTTTTAGGCCGAAAATCAATAAAACATTAAAGTGGTTAGATACTTGACTTTTGAAAATGCACACGTTTTTGAAAAGGAACAACGTCTCAATAACGAAGCCATATTGAATTATTTTCAGAGTTCACGAATGTTTCAGTCGTTTTTTATTTGCCCCAATTATTTTAAACATTCGAGGTTGTTTAAAATAATCTGGAAGAATGATTTTTAATTATTTTCATAAAACTCAGTAAAATAATCGACAAACGGCGTAGATTTTTACATTTCAATACTTTGATCGTCATTAAGATATAATTTTGTCTTTATTTTAATTAATCCTTACAGTACTGAAGACTATACGGCATCAAGCGTGTCAATGATTTTTTTAACTAATCGTATATGTGAAAACTAAAACCTTACATGGGGCGTATGAATATGAGTTGAACAAATGGGCAAAGATAATTTCAAGATTGATCTGCAAGAGTTGGACCACAATGATAAATATCATGGGATGGATATTGCTGTATATTGACTTCAGCCATAGTCTTCCAAGTAAGAGAATGTATTTTTTTTATCATATATTTTTGATAATTACAGTGTGATATTTGAAAGAACTTAAACATTTTAATAATTATAACAATAAATCTATACGTACCTACATTCTTTCTAAAAAAGCAGAACAAGAACGGAACAGAAAAAAAGAAAAGTACCAATTATTTTAAAAAGTATTGTAAATTAAAAATCGTTTAAAAGTTAATTGAAAAAATACATATAAAGAACTTCCATTTAGATTTTATTAATATGTATAATGCATTTCAATTCATTACTTAAATTTATTTAATTCTGAACATTCCTTTATAATTTCAAATTTTTTACAGTACATACACCTACATATATTTTATTTACTTCAATCAAATATATATTTTAAAAATATAAATTGTTTTTTTTATAAATTATCTTACGGCTAGCTCTCGGCCACTGATTAACAAATCTGTTTTCTTAAACGTTGCATCATCTTTTAAAAGATTATTCACCATCTTTCAAAATATTTATTGATCTTGATATTTGTACAGTTGAAGTAGATCTCGACTTGATGTAATGATATCTCATGTAAAAATTGATATCCCCCATTTAAATGGATCATTGAACAAGGTTATTAAAAATCAGCCGGAAATATGAATGAATGGTCTACTAACACGATTATATAAGTCAGATTATTTTTTTATAAATAAAATCGTTATCTTTCAGCGAGGTCACAGCCACCGGGCATGTAATCATTATTTTCTAGCAATTTTGCACAAAAGGAAAAAAATATCAAAATTGAAATTATTACATATTTATATCTTTTTTACAATTGAATAAAATAATGTACATATATCACCTGTCTGTTCTGCATGTATTATTCCATATTCTATCTGTAGGCAAATTTTGCAAAATAACTCTTTAGGACCCTGCGAAAAATATTGGCAACATACCCCTTCACCTCTTTTCACTGATTTCAATGTTTATTATATTTTATTTAATGCCACATTTTTCCCCAAATTAAATAAGTATTATTTATTTATTTATTTTTACACCCAAGGGGCTTTTACAATAAATAATATGAATATACAGATGTAATTACATAGTGAGATTATACTTTGTAACTTTAATTTGTTAAAATAAAATTCAATAAAACATAATACAGTTTAAAAAAATGATTAATTAATTCATTGCAAATTTTTACATGAAAAATATTAATATACAATAAATATAATATAATAGTGCAATATATTGTTTAAAATATTTTTTACTTACTTTTAGTTTTAAATATTAACTCATATTTTGTATTGTTTACCTTACGTGTTTTCTTTTTATCATATCATGAATTATGTTTGAAATATTTAAATGAATTTTTATTATAACATATTTAAATGACAATGAATTGAAATGAAAATAATCGAACCTAATATTGGTCAAGATTCGTGAATATTCATTTTAATTCATTTAAAGTAAAATGAAATGTGTCAAACGTTTAAGTTTTAAAAGTTAAAAAAGTTAATCTAATGTTTTGACGCTATAGATTTTTACAATGTGAATTGAGGAATGCTTGCTTACTCGCTTACCATCACGCCATGTTCCCATGGGGGTTAGCAGAGAGGATAGAGCGCCACACTCTTCTGTCCTGACATACAACTCTCGCCTCATCCACATTCATACCTCTTCGCATGCAAGCTCTACGGTTGTTGAAGCTTCTAACGGGACCATCTTTCAGTATCTGATTAATCTTGTCATTCCACTTCTAGTGGTCGCAGTCCTATATATTTGCCTCCCAAAGTCGCGGCTTGTGACATTTTAATAAAATATACTGTTTAATATTAACCGAAATTTATTTTCTTCCCCCACTAGTTTCAGCTGATGAAGGGTAGTTATTATTATTTCAACAATATTTTTATATGAAAGTATGTTCTAAGAACACAGTTACTGGATTTGGTCCCCACAGGGATGATAAATTAATTAAAGATAAATTATCGAAGTCTCACACAGACGAATCTATAATTTATCCTTAATTAATTAATCATCCCTCTAGGGACCAAATCCAGTAACTGTGTTCTTAGAACATACTTTCATATAAAAATATTGTTAAAATATAATATGCTGGTGCACGATAGGAGTTAAGAATTGAAAATATTGATTTTCAGGCGTATTTCATTAGAAAAGTGGTTTGAAATAAATAAGCAATATTGCTAAAAAAACTCCACTTCGAAAAATAAAATATAGAAGTATCGTTACCAGTTGCGAAATCTATGTATGCTAACTTGTTAATGAGAAAAAATAACAACAGATGTCTCTAGTAGAGACCAGTGCAATATATGAAACTTTATTGATTCGAAACACATACAAAACATTCAAAAATTTGATAATGTGTGGATGGAATTGGTGAACGTTGCATCGTGTAGAGTGATCACTTAAGCCAGCTCATACAGGCTTTAAGCCCTGAGCCATCGTTTAAGAGACTTCCATAAACTTTTCTCATATACATAAATAGCTTCGTCTCTGTGAGTCTTCTACAATTTATCTTTAATTAATATTATTTCATTCCCCATCCATAATATAATTAAATGTTAAACAAATTCATAATCGAGATGCAATCGAGTGTAGCTTGTTGGTGTAATGGTCATGACGCTTGCCTAATGATCTGAAGGTTGGTGGTACGAGCCCCATTCCAGGACACCATCAAGTTAGTCCTATTCTCATAGCACAAGTGTTAAGCTTATTTTGAGAATAAGAATATTGATGCGACACGCATTCCGTATACGCATCTGTATTAAAAAAAAAATCTTTTATATTGTAGGTAATAATAAAAAAATTAAATTAACTTGCAACAGATCTCCCAATGGCCGACTGTACAATACCACGCGTAAATATTCGAAATGGCTGATGTGTTCCAATAATTTCCAATGCCGGACTTCGTTCTCCCCTTCCCTTCCGGAAATAAGACGTGTGAGATGTGAAGATAGGTCGAGGAGAGGGTAATACCTATCTCTGAATTAGCGCCGCCCGGAAATATTGTATATAAGTTACGCCAGTTCTTCTTGGAGCATCATTGTCTCGTGAATTTCATAAACAACAAAATGGCATTCAAGGTATTGGACAACTTTATAAATAATATTGTATCGGAAAATTAAACAAAATAGTGTGAAAAGTTTTCCGGTTTGAAATTAGTGTAAAAAGTTGTTATTTCTACTGGATTAAGTGATTTAAAATATTGTTAATATTTGCAGCTCGTAAAATTAAAATTAAGTCAATTCATAAATGTTAAAAATCGTAATCTGTAAACGTATCTGTATGTGTGTTTAAAATCCATAGTTTTCTTGGTTTTAGTTTTTATTTCAACATATTAATTTTATGTTCTGTACATACTATATCGATATTGGACACGATGTACCCACCATAAAATAAACATTAAAGTTAGTATCAAATTAATTAATCAATTAGAAAGACATACGGAAAAATCAAATCCACGAAAAAATATGTGGCTACCGGGATATATTTTTTCGTGGATTTGATTTTTCTGTAAGTCTTTCTAATTGATTAATTAATTTGGTTTCAAATTTCACAGAACTGAAAAAATTGCAACTTCACAATTAGAATGTGTTCTTGAATAATTAATTGAAGTTTATTTTTGAAACTGTTTTTAAAAAAATCATTAAATCGATAAGTTATTAACGGAAGGACTTCTCAGTTTTTTACATGCTTTAATATTTAATCACTTATTTTCTGCTTTTCTCAGGATAACAATAAAGCATAAAAATGTATTGACCTCTGTTATATACATTTTACTCTTCGTCAGTTTTAACGTTTGACAGATTTCTTGACATTTTTCATAGAAAATTTTTCCATTCATTTTGTGTGTTACTGATATAACGAACTTATTATCTTAAGAATTAATGGGATCTTTAATAGTGAAGTTTTAAGCTCAATTTTGAAAATCGTAAGTATATTATATTCTAAATTCTCTCATTTTGCAGAAAGAAAAGAACCGCCTATCTTGATTTTAAGAGATTAAGATTGTACACCTAGAAATAAAAATGAAAAATTAAAATACTTATTAATAAAACATTGAAAATGTGTTTATATACAATATAGACAATAAAAATTTAGTTAATTATCAACAAAAACATAAATAATGAAAGATTTTTTTACGAGTTGATAAATAATTTTAAAAAAGCGTACAAATAAATAATAAAATTTTATACCAAAAAAAATAAGAATTTAAGACCTCCGAGTGCTGATTGCTTAAAATTAAATAATGTATTAGTATGTTTTAGAAATTGAATATTACGATGCTTAAAGCGTTTCTTTTTCTCATCGATATTGAGAGCATTTTTTTTAATGCGTCATTGTAATTCCCAACAATTAATAATAAATACAATATAAGGTTCTCTTGCAATCTCATGTATTCAATATTTAATTACTAATAATATGATTCTGAAAACGGATTTCTGTAACTTTTTAATAAAAATTGGTTTTCTTTGTCTACTTCTAGCTGATCGTTCTCTTCGCCGCCCTGGCTGTAACCAATGCCGGTTATCTGGCAGCCCCAGGCTATTCTTCGTATGGCGCCCCCGCAGTGACTCACTTCTCTGCCCCAGTGTCATCAATCTACTCGTCGGTGACTCATCCCGTTTCCAAGCCATACGGCTCCTCCCTGGGCTATGCCGCCCCCGCCTTCTCCCCGTACGCCGCCCCTGTTGTGTCTAAGGCCGCGTACTCCGGCTACGCTCCAGCAATCACGTCTTACGCCACACCTGCGTTGTCGTACGCCCACGGCGCCCCCGATCTCTCTTACACCTCCTCGATTCTGGCTAAGAGTTACGCACCAGGATTGAGTTACGCCGCACCTTACGCGTCGTACGGTCAAGTCGCCCCCGCCTTCGCCCCATACGCCCACGGGGCTCCCGCCTACGCGTCTTATGCTAATGCGGCCCCCGCCTACGCTTCATACGCTAATGCCGCCCCCGCCTACCCCTCATATCCTCATGCTGCCCCCGCATACGCATCGTATAGCCAAGCTGCGCCTGGACACGGGATTAACTTTGGCTGGTAATTCATTCACCATCGGTGAATCACACATCAACTTATACTTAGAGGTGACGATTTAAAATTAATCAATCTTATTTCCTGTAGAAATTATTGTGAAATGTATTTTGTAAGTGAAATAATAAAATGTCCATAACTTTTGGACCATAAAACAACAATCGTTTTAAATTACTCTTTTAAACGTCTGAAGCGTAATTTTTATATAAGCATTATATGATTATTACGCTGCGTGTCCACAACTCGCGTGCGAGAAACCAGCAATGAAAAAATCAGTACGCACATAGCAGTGAATCTGATTAATCTTGCAGATTTATTAATTTATTTATTAAGTTTATTAAGATTTATTAAGTCTTGAACTCTTACAATTGATTTTCTCTACTTAAGTAACTTTTAATAAATGTCTACATGTAACAGGTAAGATTCAACCATTCATTAAAAATTATTCACTTTTATTATTAACAGCATATTAGTACTTACATACTTATATGAAATTATTTAATTAATAATGAAAATAACACGAACGTATGTAACATTCGATTCATTCTCAAGAAACATTGGTTCCCATCGTACAATTCTATTTTTGAATTATAGTAGTAATTTTGATTTAAAAAAATTAAATTAGACAGGAAGTCTAATACGATTGCAAAAATGATATTTTACGTCTTTTTAAATTGCGACACTTCATCGCCTCGATGTCAACATAATATCGAATATATTAGCTTATATTACTAGGCAACAATCAAGTATCTTCTTATTCATCATTCTTTATGCATAATTTATACATCAGTTATGAAGCACTTACGCATCGTTTATTGGCTACCATTTCCTATGTTCCAATTTTCCTGCTTAAGGATGGGAAATACGACAATTATCATTACGGAACACTCACGATGAAAATTATCATCTCATCAGTTATATAATATATATAACTGGCTGGCATTTGAAGATCACTCGTGGAATGTATGTCACCCATTACATAGCTGATATAAGTGCAAATAGCTCTGTGTATCAATTCCAATCAAAATAATTTGCAATCTGTGATGAACTTTTCCTAATGTTTTGTAAATGTGAAACTACTATGTCCTGAATGAAGAAAAATTCCTCTTCTCGTGCTCTATCATGTTGACTAACATTACTTTATTTACTGCGGCCCTGAATACTCTACAGTAGACTGGCCAAACCACTGTCCCAGGTTTTTCAGATGTGGATGTTCTCTTTCTTCCATTGCACTAACATCCGGCAACTAACCTAACCTAACCCAACCTAACCTATCCACCTAAACTAACCTAAAATCCGGCAATCTTTCCCTGCAATATGAGGTGCAAGATCTCGGTCTTCACTAGATATGTCATCGCAAACATCAGAAATGTTGAAATTTTTGGATTTTTATTGTTCTAATTACTTTTTTTCTTTATTCATCCGATCCATAACATCTTCATTCGTTCCTCTGTCCATTCAGTTTATTTCGGGTATTCTTCTGTAGATCCACATGTCGAATGCTTCAAGTCGCCTTAGCAATTCGTCGGTAAGCGTCCACGTTTTTTAAGAAAAATTCAGTGCTGTTTAATAGCAATATATTATAATATTACATACACCTACAGGGTGTCCCGTATCTCGACATCAAGCCGAAATCGGGTGATAGGCCAAGTCATAATAGTTATCAGAAAAAAATTTAAAAAAAAAAATAGTCAGTTAAAACTGAGCAAAGTATTGATTTTGAATACTTGGTTTGGTCAAAAAGTGACATTTTCTTCCAAGCTGGAGAAGTTAGCTTTGAATTTTGGACAAAATTTTACAGAAGCATTATTCAGCAATACATAATTATAAAAAAATTAAGAAAAATAAAGATTTGTAGCAACATGAGTGAAAAGACCGTCACAGGGTGTAGATTTTTTTGATTTTTTAAAAATTCTTATAATTTTTAAAACACATGACTTAGATTTTTTAAATATTTTTTTAATAACTATTATGACTTGGCCTATCACCCGATTTCTGCTTGACGTCGAGATACGGGACACCCGGTATACATATACAACTTTTAAAAAATGTTGCAATGTGTGTCTTACAGCGGAATCGGTGAACGTTGCATTCTGTAAAGTGATCACGTAAGCTAACTCATAGAGGTCATAAGCCTTTGGTCACCCTATAAAGAAAGGCTTCTTTACCCGATTCCCCTATATATAGGTTCATCTCTATGAGACTTCTATAATTTAATTAATGTATTATTCCACTAACTAATGTAGCACGTCCACGGTAACCCGGTACGAAATGTAGCATATCCACTGGACTACGTTAATATATATTACTTAACATAAGACTTAGCCTAACATAAAGACATTTGTATTTAAGCGATTATTATTTATGTATTCATTCGTCATTAATTTTTCTTAAAGTAATATTTCTTGTTTCAAAGTAAGCCTTATTTGAGCATTGACTTTGAACTATTTTCAATGAGTGCTAATGGATCTCGTATTATATATAGTTATAGATCTCAGGTGGATACTATTGCATAATAGTATTTAAAATTCTGCATGCAAATATTAGTACGAGTATTGAACGTGCATTTACATGTGTATACTTACGTAGGTATATAATATTAGTACCTATCCTAATTTTTATGCAGTTTTTATAAACACACACACGAGTATGTATAATTTATAATGTTTTAAGAACACGATGAACTCTTATTTACACGCTTGATACATTGCAACGAAAACTGCGCAAAAAAGGGTGTTAAAAAATATATTCTATAATGTCGGAAGTCTAGTCTTGTACGACAATCTCACCATCCAAGTTAGGATTTCTCTATTCCCGGACTTTTTTTATTCCCGGGACTCTGGATCATTCCCGGGATCCCGGGTCTCGTGATATTTTGATGAAAAAAATTTGAAATAAACTTTTTATCAATTAATGTATATTATGGATGTCTCACAGAGACGAAACTGTATTTTATTATTATTATGAGAAAGTAGGTATAGAAGTCATTTATGGTGTATATCGGACATACGACCGATCGTATGGTAGGTTTAAGTGATCACTTTACACATATGTAACGTTCGCCATTTCTACCATGATAGAATATACCATGTTTTACTAATTTTTGGAAGTTGTATATATTTGGATTATATGACACACATCACGTATGTGTTATAACAACCTATTATACCGGCCTGTGACAGCCATTTTCCTTCCCCCTAAATCCCCACAGATGTCGCTAATTATTTTTGATATCGTTAATGTCGCTCAATGAGACTCCCACAATTGATTTTTACGGAATTTTTTAAAGCAATATACTTTTTTCTGTGAAATGAAATTCTTTCCGAATTACTAACATTACACTAGGATACGCCAGAAAACATAAAAAACATTAAAAAAAAAATTTAAATGTTTGTTTTTTATGGACCTAGTTAATTTTATTTCAATTATAAACAAAACAATATATGGAAATCTAAAGTGCGGCTCATTAACACAATGAAAGGCGTTATTCATATTACCCATTAGCGGTGAACAACGTCTTTCATTATTCTATTTACACTTATCAAAATCATTACGAATCCCGGCACTCGAAATAAGCATTCCCGGGACACGATGCATCGAAAACTCCATGTATTCCCGGGAATCCATTCCCGGATAGACCCGCGTCAGAAACCCTGGATAACATAAGAAATACATGGATTCTATATCTACGATTTCATACTTAAATTACTAGGTTCAGTTTCTCGAAAATACTCACGAATATTATCAAAGATATGAACTAAAAAGGATACTTTTCAATTTAAAAAAAAAGTATTCGTACAAAAAAATATATTATACTAAAAAAGATGTAGAATCATTTATACAGTTGCACGAGTGCACTTTTATGATGCAGCAGATATAAGGTGAATAATGTAGATATCATATCTTGGTCTGGGGGAGCTCTGACATCCCGGCTGAAAGAATAAAGAATTCCATCTCTACCCAAATATGAATCTTCTAACACTTGTCATCGGTCCAAGATTTTATGTTAAAGAATGGTCTCCCTGACTGTCCATCATTCTACTGTACTGGCATGTCTTCATTGACATCGTGTGAATCTTCATTTGACATAAATTTAATAAATAGATGACAAATTCCTTAAGGCCAAGCAAAATGGCGGGTAGCTGGCGATCTCTGGTAAAAGATGGAAAATCAGATGGCAGATGAAATATTTACTTTTTTATTTATTTTATTTATTCATGGGAATCTAACAATACATATAAAAATAACAGCCGAATCAGCGCCAACCCAGTCACCAATAGCATAGTTATCACACTAAAATAATGTTACAGGAAGGAAACTTTGTTGTCCCTGGAACAAAAGAACTTCGCAGCGCTGGCAATATAAACACGGTGTACGACGCATTCATACCAACTCACCAACAGGTATTGACTAATTTTGTAATGTAAACTCGAGGTACTTTTTCGTCATAATACATATAAAAGTGAAGATGTTTTCTTTGAAGAGACTTTAAAAAACCATTAAAGTTGTAGACGATCGTTCAAATAAAAGTAATAAGTGTAAAAACGCAACACACATTTAAACTAAGAAAAAAAATAGCAACACAAATTTAAGTTTATAACTATGAAAAACACAAAATCAAATTAAAAAATTATAAATCTATCCAGTAATTATTCATCGCTACTTGGTAATAGATACCAATGTTTATGGCGTATTTTTTATATATTAATTTTGAGATTAATCGTAATCAAATACTTAATTCGTGCAAAAATATAATATTCGTCCTTTTTTTAGGTCGTTTTAAAATAGTGTAAAAAAAGAGATGCGCGTAACATAGATATTTAGATATTATATAACACATATTTCGATGTATGTGGGGCATTTTCTACTAGATAGCTTGTAATCTGCAGTCCGACGTTTTGGTAAGATAAATAAAAATACTTTAAGACCTCCTATAAAACATGGTTCAGATTCTTACATTAAAATGTTAACACGTTAAATTTGTGATAACGATATAAAGACAACTTTCTATATATTAATTTGAACATAAAGCGTCGCAGATAAATTATTTATATATATATTATCGCTAGACAAAAATAATTACGAAAGTACATAAACACATTATTTTATTGCTCTGCGTCACTGATGTGGTTATTTTTATTGTAATATCTTATTTATCAACTTTAAAAATATCCACTAATCGAAAATATCCATTATGACATGTATTTTAACAACTTTATTATATATTTTACAAAGCAATAACATTTTGAAGATATAAAGACAAGCAGAAAAAAAATGTGACAGAATATGGTCATCAAATCTCTTGTGAATGCTTAGTGCGAACATGTCGCCCTTTTTAAATGTATAAAAAAATACGACGCGAACACGGAATACGTGTAATAATACAATATTTTTACTTATTTTCAAATGAAACTAAACGCTTGTGCGTGAAAATAGAAATAACTTGCTGGTGTCCTAGAATGGGGATCGAACCGCCGACCACTGGATCACTGGTCGAGAGTCATAAACACCACACCAACCAGCTACTTCTCTTTCTCAGCAAACCTTCTCCCAAACACTTAAACAAACTGAAACCTGTATGGACGTGAGCACGAAAGGGACAAGAGAAGTGGATTAAATAGGAACACGGAAAGTTATAGAGACGTATTTTACGATTCGCTATTTGAGAATGACAACAGTCAATTATCGAGAAAGGTGCTACAATAGATATTATCAATAGACTAACAGCGGTTGGGTAAAATGCAACTGTCCTGATTACGAAACATCCGTTAGTAGACCAGTCTCAAAATCGAAGAGCTGTTCCAAGTTATCAAGGACATATATCATACTGGTCAAATGGTGAACGCTTTTTGTGATCCTTTCTATACATAGTTAGAAGCCACCAACACTTGAAGGCGGCGATGGTACCAGCAGAAGAGTTTAACTCACTTCATCTTCTTTGATCACTTCCCTATGAAACATTATCTGATTTCCTGGCGCATTAATGTTGAAACTATTTTTTCATGCTTTTATTATTATTACACACTTTTTAACTATGTTTGTCTATTGTTTGTGGTGAAATCTTGTAATTGATTTTTCACCAACTTTCCGACTAGCTAGCGCTCTGAAACTTTCAACATATACGTAAAGTGGATGATTTAATATTTTTAAATCATTTTCCACTATTATTATTTTGGTCATTATTTGGATTAAAATAAATAATGTTCCATTTTTGTTTAGCGCTCAGCTGTACAATTCAACATTAAAATTTGGATAAGCTGTTCAAATTTTGATATTGCATGGTTGATGTTAAAAAATCGATTATGAATTTATACAAGGAGAGCGTATAAAAGCATGTCTTAATTTTTTTTCGATTTACTTGTTTGTTATTTTTTACAATATATTTTACATATAAATACTAAGTAAGTTTCAAAAAAAATATTTTTTTATTTTTTCTGTCACCTCTCAAACCACATTACATGTGTTTAAATTTTAGTAATAAATATACAGGTAGTATAGAAATAAATTATTTTTTTATTGATGGATTTGGTGGTTTATTTGTAGAGATTATTCATGATGACAGAATATTACAAATTATATTAACCTTGTTACCTCTACTGAATATCGATTAAAGATTCTGATTCTCTCAAAACTCAAGTATTGGAAATATAAAATATATTACACTCAGTAACGAGTTGATATCATTTTTTTTTAAATATTTTTTAATATTATATAACTATTGAAATAATAAGTCACGATATCAACAAAGACAAGATCAAATATTATGAAATATATTTTAAGGAAAGAATCGTGAGTAGCCTAAAAAACGGTGCGTGTATGTATTGATGTAGAAGAAATAGAACATGCCTCCGGATCCAATGGTACAAGTTATGTAAAATAATCGAAGTTTTAATTTAATTTAAATCGACAGATTTAAAAATATTTATAACATGTAAATACTTCGTACAAATGTATAGGTGAACATATTCGCTACAGTATTTGAAACTTGCCTTTTCTTCTAACATCATTATTATTATCAAAGAAAATAATATTATCGAAGCTATTATTACATCTCCAAGAATATACGCATACCAATAAATAAAACTATCGAAAAATTATAATCAAAATATTGTAATTAAAAAAAAAAGACGAATTTGCGAAATACAAATACAAGTATGCGAAATAAGTCTCACATCACTATTTTTCAAACTATGCGATGAAAAATATTACTAACTTGCTGGTCTGAAATGAGGCTCAAACCCACTCACGATCGTTGCATCACTAGGTAGGTGTCTTAACCACCAGACAAACAAGCAGTTTAATAAAATAAAAAAATATATATATATATAAAAGGCAATGTTCGTATGTGTATCCACTGTAGACTAAAATACTACTGGATGTTTTTTTACGCATGTTTTTTTGAAAAATGATCCGTGTTGTCAAAACTATTGAAAAACTCGATCTGACCAGTAGAAAGAAAGTTAGGAGCCTAAATGTTTTTTTTTATTATCTATAAATATATGTATATATACCTAAATCTAGCCATAACAAAGCACTGCCGGGTTCAGCTAGTTAAATATATAAATTAAATGTTTGCATATGTACTTTCTTATTATAAAAAATAAAAAATACCTGGAAGGAGTTTTATATAGTTGAATAACAGATGATAAATAAAATTTTAAGATTATTTATACATAATTTTCAGTCACATTCGTTATAGTCATAGTCACATAGTGAAGTATAAATATATTCGAGATGATGCTTATCCCTTGTCTCTATCCTCCAAGAGTGATTGCCGAAAGACTTTTGACACCGTACAGGAGAAGCATTCTTGCATGCTTTGAACACGTTTCCATAGAAAAGTCTCGAGAAACCCATAATCATGAGGATATTTGAGGTAAAACGAGCAAAACAACGATATGCTACAAGAGGGGTGCTAGGAGTCAGCAGGTTCCTCTTTAAAGGCTGCTTTCAACATAAATGATGACGTATTATCCATCAAATTACTGACATATCATGGGACCACAACATCCATAAGTCATATTTTTCAAAAATAATTCTTCTGCATTCTTATGAAATTTATAAAAAACTTTTTCACAGTTTATACTACCACTTGGATTTCAATCAGTTCCTCAGGGTGGTAAAAAAACTTATTTTTTCAATGCCGGTGGTACATTAGCCCTGATGATGGACCCTGCAATAGGATCCGAAACGTCAACCAGAGAGATAATATATGCACGGCGGAAAATCCCAGAAAACTACACATAGAAGATCCTAAATGGCCGTGAAAAACTGACAACATTTTTATAAAACGTTTATTTTATACGAAAATAATTACGCAATTACAAAATAATAAACAAAACATTTGTAAACTTCTATTATGTACTATTATAAAATAAAATACTATTAGATTATTAAGAAAATTTAATCAATGCAATAAAACTACTTTATTTCACGCTTGGCAATATTCTAAACTCGCATTGTTAAATAAAATTTGTCTCGTGGTACTACATAGTACCGGTCGACTGAACAACACGAGATCTATGGCAGATGTACTGCCACCAATAATATATTTCCATTCGAAGGTCCGCTCACCCCTTCCTCGTGAAAATTTGGAAGAGTGAGATTCGAAGATAGACCTGAGAGAGGGTAAAACCGGTCTGAATCGTGCACCAGCCCAAAATGTAGTATATAAGCCCGGCCAGCTCTACTTGGAGTATCATTGTTCCGTGATTTTCATACAAGCAAAATGGCATTCAAGGTATTCAACAACCTTATGAATAATATTGCGTGTCGGAAAATTTGTTTTATTAAATAGTATTTATTGCAGTTTTTCGGTTTTGCAAAGTTTTTATTTGTTGATTTTTTTTAAAAGTGAAAAACGGTCATATCTATCAAAATACATTTATTTTTAGTAGTCAAAAAAATATTTAGGAATGGGCGTCATCCATTTCACGCCCTTCAAATACTAAGCTTAGTAATGCGTTAAAAACATTATTTCTTCATGTGATGTTAAGAACTGTATTACTAGCTGCACATGATAGTAATATACTGCTACTTGTACATGATAGTAACATACAGGTTGTAACAGTCAATTTAAATTACTTGTTTAGTATATTCCTACTTAATTATTAGTTGAAAATATTCAAGTACAATGTCCTGAGTCCTGATATTATTAATTATGGAACTAAGCGACCTCAAATTATGCATTTTTTTTTTCAATATTTCTGACTTATTTTCCGGAAAACGTTGGATTATCGTTAGAGTGACTTATATCGAATATAAAAAATTCATTTGCATTAATACAAGTTAAAGAAAATGATTGAAATACTGTAGAAATTTGGATCACTTTTTTAAAAAAACTTTAATGATGACAGTATCTTAAAATAAGTTGTAGCTAACTAGAATTTATGTACACCAAATAAATTGAAATACATAAAAATAAAACAATTATTATGATTGTACCTATCCAGATTTCAATGTTTCGTAATTTTCTTTCGGATACATAAATAACTAATTTCAATTTTTTTTAAATATGTTCAACTCATACATCTATACACTAACTGCACACGCCTGCTAAATACTATACATTAGATGAAAAATGAGGTGCTTATTTTTCATCTAATGTCAAGGCAGCTATTACTGTTACGTAACATACTTCTTAAAAAAAACATTAAGAATTGACAATTTTGGTTTAATTGAAAAAAATATTTAAGCTACATCGTATCATTTAGGAAATAATTGTCGGCAATTTCGTTACTTACAAATAAACTGTGAGACTAACCGCATGTATTTTTTTCTAGCTCATCGTCCTCTTCGCCGTTCTGGCTGCAGCAAACGCTGGTTACCTGGCCGCCCCCGAATACTCATCATATGCCGCCCCAGCCGTGGCTCACTATGCCGCCCCCGCAGTGGCTCACTACTCCTCCGCCCCAGCTGTCTCATCAGTCTACTCGTCCGTAGCCGCCCCCGTGGTAGCCAAGGCTTATGCCTCCCCCCTGAGCTACGCCGCCCCCGCCTACTCCGCGTACGCCGCCCCTGTAGTGGCTAAGGCCGCCTACGCTGCTCCTTCCTACTCATATTCTTCCGTGGCTGCCCCAGTCATCGCCAAGTCTGCGTACGCCAGCTACGCTCCCGCACTCACTTCTTACGCCGCACCCGCTGTATCTTACGCCGCACCTTCCGTGTCATACGCCCACGCCGCTCCTGCTGTCTCATACGCCGCTCCCGTCGTGGCTAAGAGCTACGCGCCTGCCCTGTCTTATGCCGCGCCCGCCTACGCCTCGTATGCCCAGGCCGCCCCCGCCTACACATCATACGCCCAAGCCGCCCCCGCCTACGCTTCGTACGCCCAAGCCGCCCCCGCTTACGCTTCGTACGCCCAAGCCGCCCCTGCATACGCCTCGTACGCTCATGCCGCTCCCGCATACACCTCATACCAGGCTGCCCCAGTACTCAAGTCTGCCGTAGCTTATTCCCCTGCGTCAGTTGTTTCTCACGCCACCTTCTCTTCAGGACATGGAATCAACTATGGTTGGTAATTCATTTTCAACCAGGAGACACGCGTAACGAATCCAAAGTTGTACATTAAAGCTTGTGTGCTATTTTTGTTAACAAAATTTTGTAACCAAAACAATAAAATGTCCGTAGTTTATGGACCAAAAATTTATAAATGATTTAAATTGATTTATAACCTAACGGACGGCGACGGTTCCAATTATTTGAGAGACAATTGTTATTTTAATTGTTATTGGACCAATAAAAGTGAATAAAGATTAAAGGAAATTATAGTCATAAAAATATATGTATCATATACGATCGTGCTTGCTTCTAGCGCCTTTACGCTTTATTACACAAGCAGTGGTTTTTAAAATTAATAACATACATAGTATCAATAAAATATGAGTTGTTGGATACATCAATATAAAGATGTAATGAGTTAATGAAACTCAACATTTCAAACATAATGCCTCAGATATGGTCTGTTTGAAGTAAGTATACGCCAAGTTAAAGTGACAGGCCCGAATTCAGAGTCAATACTTAGATGATTTAAAGGCGTAATTTTCAGTAGAAAATAACGCTTTTTAAGTGTATATTAACCTTTTAATCATCTAAGTATTTACTCTGAATTCGTACCATTCTCTATATACTAACAATTATTCTGCTTTGAACCTTTTTACGTTTGACTTAATCGACGAATAATTACACCAGCAAAAAACAGTATTAATTGTTAAAAAAATTATTTTAATTATTAAACCTAACTTTTAACCCTTCTCGACGAAAATTCTTAAAATACCCTTAATGTATGCTTTAAAAATGTCAGTTGATTCCAAATATTTTTTTCAAGGTTATTTTAGTCAACTTCTCTTCTTCATGTTTAACAAAAAATAAGTCAGAAATATTGGGGAAACAATGAAAACTTTGATTTCGCATATCTCCATATCTATTGATATTATGTCGTGATAGCTTGAACGTTTTCAATTCATAATCAAGGCAGGAATATAGTCCTGCGAGGTTATTAATAACTTATATAAATATATAATAACTAATAATAATATTAATAAAACCAAATAACCCTATATACCAACTGCATATGTTTTATGTGCAAATGGTTAATTTCATTAATATTTTAATTCTCAAGCGTTAGTTTTTTTTGTTTTGAGTACTTCTCTCGTTTCTAAATATTTGTACGAAAAGGCATGCTTTGGTGATACTTTATTATTTTTTCACTTTTTATTTATTTATAATTTTATTAAATTCTTGTTTTTTAATTCAGTTATGGTGTGTTTATATGAATTATTGCTAACTTTTGAAATTAATTTTCTGAGATACACTATTTATCGCCTTCTTTCAAAATTTTATTTTCAACTCTTTAATCAGTTAATCCCATTTCATTACAAAAATCATTATTATAGTAAGTACATATTTTTTTCCATTTTTGACAAACAAATCCATTCATCTTCAAATTAGGTACATACTCAATTTATTGGTTTGTTTTCTTAAAAAGTCGTACTCTTTCATTTTGCAGCCTATTTGTCATCTCTGATTGACAAATAAAATTGAAAAGATATTTAATTCTGTTTAATGTTATTTTTATGAGTTTCTCACAATTGTGAGAAATATTTTTTGTGTAAATAAAATAAAAAATTAAATAAGTTGAACTAAAAAACAAGCGATAAATAAAATAAGTATACACATTAACCTTCAAACGAAAATTAAACTCGTTTATAGAAATTAGAGATAACTTTTAATGAAAAAATATTTATTTTCTTATTCCGTTATTTAATTATTTGAAATACTAGAACAATGCTTGAAATATATCAGATGTATTAAAAGAGCGAAAAATAGGTCGATTTCATCTTTACTCAGGATTGTAGGTACCTAAGAATTACGACCTTGACGATTCTCTTCCTCTTTTCTAGTCACCATCAGCCTCTCCAGATAATTGTCCTCTCTAACGTCCGAAACATTACAGGATTCTTTTCAGATAATCTTGGGTCTTTAATTTATTATTCCACAATAAAGTTTTCACTTCTATAAAATTAAAAATTAAAGTGCAGATTTCTATAATAGGGTGACAGTCAACATAGATTGTTTCACATTTCGATATACAGGACCAACCAGGATGGGTATGCCTGTTGGAAAAGCTATCGCTTTGCTAAAAAATATCACTTTAGATATTGATCTGTTCCTTGTCATTGAAGGGGTTTTCCGAAACAGGATTCTTCTACAACTTCGATATTATTTTATATATTTTTAATTCTTATGTGTATTCTCTCTGTACATATAGAATTAAATACATACAGAGAGAGCATATTTGAGAATTAATTCAATGTGTGTATACGTTTAATTTATGTCTGTCTTTTATATATTATTTATAAAAATAAATTGAAAATTATAGAAAAAATAGTGAAGTGGCGATGGCGTCGTATGCTGCGAATACCATGGATTGCGAGATGAACGAAAGCCTCCATTTTTAGGTACTCCATACATACATAAGAAAGGAAGAAAAATAGCGACAAGGATTGAAGATCTTGAAGACTTGAGGGGAGTAAAAAACTTTACAACCAATTCAGAAATGGCAGACCACGCGAGAACTGAAGGTCATCGTTTCGACTGTAATAGCGTAGATTTGATAAACATATGTAAAAAAGGAAAGAAACTAGGTACTTTAGAAAACTTAGCGATTAATAGTAACAAAAATGTAATCAATATTCAAACTCTATCTATGACGTCTCCTCTTCTGCGCCTTATGACCACGCCCACATAACCACAGGACTCTAATCTCCACCCCACTCCTCGCGCCTTTAGTCTTAAGTATTAGCAACATTACTAAAGATGATGCGTTAGCATTGAAAACCTTCTAATCTTATATATAAATACTCGTTACGTTATATTTAAACTCAGCTTAGTAGCTAATTTAGATAGATAACTAATCTAGTAATCATAATTAACTCAGATTAGTAGGTAATTACATAAATACTACCTAGTAATCATAATTAACTCAGCTGATGATGCCGCACGCGCCCGAGTAAAGTCGAACATGATCCGACAATTAACGAACACAAATTTCGGCTTAGAAGTTTTTAGGCCGATTTTTGGCCGAAACTGGCCGAAACCGAAACATCGAATGTACAAGGATGGAGGGCGAGATGTTTATCTCCTTTGTTTATGTATTGTTTTTATATTTTTTCTTATTTCAGAACAGAACAGAAAAAAAAATTATTTAAATAATTAATCATTTGCTTATATTTTTTACCTAAAAAAATCCACTAATCCGCACGACCGGTTGGATTCAGGATTCAGGAAGTTATTTGGGAAGTTATTTGTCATAACAAAGTAAAAAACAAAGTACCGTAAATTATATATATAAAGAAAAAGGAAAGAGTTAAATTAATGATCGTGATAATCTTTTAAACATTACCAAGATTTACCTCACTTAATCAATATAAATCATTCATGATAGAGAAACCAAGAAAAAATTGCAAGGTATATCTTCTTTAATCACAATAATCATCCTTTTAATTCTCTACGCTTTAAATTTGAATATCTATTAATTACTATAAATGCCCCAACACATAGTGATTTTTTTAAATATTGAAATCTATTTAAACTTGACCTACAATGTCCAGTCCATACAAGAAACTCTTATGCACTAAAAAAATTGTTGCCGGTTAGCAAACAAGTTTTGAGAATTGTGCACTGAATGCGCTGCATTCACTTTTCAACTAGACCGCGTTCACTTTTTATTTTCCAGAAAGATTAAAATCAACGATATGTTTCAACTACTGCTATCGTAAAAACTTTTTTTTCAAAATTTCTCCTGCCCTAATGATATGTAAATGTTTCAAAATGAAATATGATTATTCATCTTAATAGTAGCTTGTTGGTCTTACAGTTGTACTCTCGCCTTGTGATCCAAAAGTCGCGGGTTCGAACCTCACTCCAGACCAGCAAGTTAGACCTATTTTAGTTAGTTAGTTTGAAAGTTGTAAGAATATTGATGTGACACGTATTCCGTGTTCGCATCTCTATTAAAAAAAAATATGTCTCATTAAAATGAGTAAAAATCGCATGAACTAACGTAAATGGCTTGGTACACGGTCTGGTTCCGCGGCTGGTTCCAATACGTTTGACTTATTTTAAAAATTACAACGAGCTTGTAAACTTTGAAACAATTATGATCAATCAAAATATAAATACTCTTAAAATATATAATATTTTAGTAAATAAGTAGCAATTTTTACAAAAATATGATTTTACTTGAAGAGTTTCGCTTTGGAACAATATTTTAAAAAATAATGTCTATTATAAATGTGTCTTAAATATATGCGAGAGGAGACATCTTTCTCTGTAACCTAATGAAGAGATTAAGTTCATCTCTGTAGAATTGTATACCTACTCTGTGGCAACAATATTTTATTGTTATAAATTTGATTTGATTATTTTAAAATATTTATATATTTTTAATGTCTATTTATGTAATAAGATAGTAAGCAGAATTTCACAGAAAACAAAATGTATGTTTATATCGTAAATTAACATTATTTTAGTACGGGTCGATGATCATTTTTAAATGTTTTGTAGTACCTAGTAGTTTAGTGAAGAATTTAATAATCTTTTAGAAATTTTATATGAATATTTTACCCTTCCTTTAAGTTTATCAATAATGCAAAAATTTTGCTTTAGCACGGGCTAAGCCCTGTATTAAAACTATTACCGTGTTACTAGATATTAAATTTTTAAAATTATTTTATTTTTTTAATTGAGGAACCAGCAACTTATCGTAGATTTCCTTTAACGCAGTGCGTATTTATTTTACAAACAAACTAGGTATTAAGGTTTTCCCGCACAAATCCCACTGCCAAGCCTATCACAATCAAACCTGACTGAAAATCAATTCGGTTCTTTCTTACGAGACGTGACAGAGATTACAAAATGATTGGTTCGGAGGCTTTGATACCGGACCTGTTGTGACGTTAACAGGCAACTCGACGACCCACACGATTTTGTCAATGTTAGAATCAATATCAATAAAATCTTTCTCTATCAATATCAAAAAAATCTTACTCTATCAATATCAAAAAATTTTTTACTCTATCAAAGATTAGACAGCAGTGGCCAGCTTGTTACTTTTTGTGCTTTTCTTCTTCTTTTTTTCATTTCTCTTTATTTTATTTTTTCTTTACTTTTATTTCACTTTTTGTTGCCACTTTTTCTGTGGATACGTATGAAAGACGCTATTTTGATATGATATGTAAAACTACCGTTTGCATTTAATTCAATCATTTCTTCAATTTTTTCTTGCATCTCGCATGATACTTTATATTTTTTAGTCTTGATTTTTACTGTATGTAATTTTTTGAAAAGAAATATTAGGTATCGATCTAAAGTGGTAAAAATGATTTTAAAAAAGGCTACCTAAATCAGAGCAGGTATTTTTAAATATCTAGCGAGGTAGGTAGGACCGAAAGGCTTGCTACATATTATCCTATACGTGTGTACGTACCAGTGTGGTAGATAGAATAAAAAAAGGAGTGCTGAGATGGTCATGTAGGACGTATGAGCGAGGAAAGGATAGTTAAGAAAATATATATTGCAAGTGTTGAAGGTAACAGGAATAGAGGGCGTCCGCAAAAGACCTGGCATGATCAGATTCTACAAGTATTGGAGGATGGCTCTGTTAAAAGCCTCAACAGCCGTAGAGTATGCATGAGAAGATGTATCAATGTAGCCGAAGCAAAACTAGTACGCCAAAATAGGAGGAATATTGCGTTGTATCCTCTCTGTCTACCCCTGCGGGAAAACGGTTAGTTATTTAGTGTATGTATCAATTAATTAATTGTCTTTTGTACAATAAACGCCGATTTATCGGTACTGAAATGAAATGAAATTAATTGAAATCACAACAGTATCGGCTTAGCGGTAAGGTATCATTTAATCACTTTTTTTTATTTTCTACTTCAACAAAATATTCCAGGACATATTTTAACTTATTTAGAGGCCAAATGAACATAAACTTGCCCACTACTTTAGCACATCTTACATCTAACATCTTTACAATGATTTAATAATGAGATTCATGATTCCATCATCCATTTTCATAATCCTCTCGCTTATAGAGCAAGATCCCAGGGCCCCCAGACCTGACTTATTTTCTCAAGCACCAATCTAATATAGCCGGTGTTCTAGCCACGCCCCTGAAGACCACGGAGTTGTTGAATTTCATTATTTTTCATTACATAATAGTTAATATATTTATATAATACATATTACATGTTCGCCAATTTAATTATTTATAAAGAAAAAGAAAAACCTTTGTTCGGTTTGACAAGATTGAAGGACAGTAGGCATTGTAAAAAGATTGCAAATTTATTTACTGAAATGTAGGTATTGACCTACAATTTCAAAATCATTTCGTACAAGTATATTGGATATTACAATTACTTGCGTTAGGTGTCAGTTTTAGGCGTAGTTCGAGTGCATTAAATGCCATATAAAAAATCTTTGTGAAATAAACTAAATGATTTGTCAAAAGATTAAATTGTGTTCGTAAAATACAATTGCTCTTTGTACAGAAAAAAATATTGTTCCAGTAAATTCAGCACCACACTCTAGGTACTCGTTATGATATAATTAAAAATAATCAAAAAAAAATTAAGAAACCTCTTGGCTGAAAATACGAGTATGTCTCGTGTAATACTTGCATGAAAACATAAATAACGTGTGAAATATTCAGTGGGCAGGTGTTACAAGTGTTCTCGTAAGCGGATACCGTATGACCGGCCATTGATGGTATTGAGATCAGATAGGCAAGATAAGGAAGCAACCTGGTCATAAGATGGAAACCTGGACATTATAAGTTAACCACTGTTTCGATATTTGTCTTAATTCGTAAACAAGATAGACGAGAAAAAATTTAAGGAAATTTTTGAAAATTACAGTATAGAAAATATAGTTACAAAATAATAGGGATAGCAGCATTAAACTAACTTATATTTGACAGTGACCAATCCCTCGAAGTATAGCACAATTTCATGATTTTTCGAGTTTTAATTAATTTAATTTAATTATTTTCAACAAATTCACATTTAATTCAAGAATATGAATTTGTTGAAAATAATTAGATCAAGTAATCATTTGTGTGTTAATACTTATCAGGTTTCATATTTTTTGTGAAATTTTGAACTTTAATTAATTTGGTACAAATTGAATATTTATGTATTTTACTACAGACTTTATTTTCAGACAGATTTTAAACTTATTATTATAAGAGCAGCAGATTTGATTTACCGAATTGATGTTGTTTTCTTGAATGTTAAATAATTTGAAATGGCGAGCACATTTGATTACCTTGAAGTATAAATTTGAGATCGTTTATGAATTAGGACAATCCAGTTTAGAGAATCCGCGGTACTAATGTGACACATTTTAATGGACAATTTGATTCATTTTAAATAAAATAATCTTACCAGGACAAGGTATGACCTAACTATCTAACGTCAAAAGCAGATCTACCACCTACCTACTTATATTCCATATAAATATGTAGGAATATTTTCTGAAAACAACATTTTTATTCACAGTTTTCTTGAGCCTTATTTCATGAGCGTCATTAAATCATATAAAAAAATTGGTTATGTGTGGTACTAGCTACATAATTCAAATCAAACTTATTCATTTTTGAAAAAAACGTTTACTAACATTCGTAAAAAAATAAAAGAATAAATACATTGGCTGACTGGAAAATTTCACTTAGATATGAAATGAAAAGCTCACTAATGAAAAAAAGTAGTGAGCTGCTTTGAATATAATTAATTTAAAAATTTGTTATATCTCTGCACACTCATTTGCATCAGTCACGAAAATTCCAGAGTACAGAGTAATCTAATTTTTTCATTTTGCTTAAAATTTCACTGAATTTTTTCATTAAAAAACCGCTTCATTCGTCACGAATTTCGATACGGTATCTAGCTAGTAATGATAAAGCCTCCTCACCCCTCGAACACCATAAAGTAACTAAATGCACAAGAAATTATATGTGCAGTGCAGTGCATTTAAGTGCATGGAGACAGAATACCTAGTAGGAAAGTAAAAGTGTAGCGCTCAGACAAGTGTCTGGAGATCATTCTGCATTTGGTCACGTGCGAGAATTGTTAAAGACACGTTCTGGACGATCCTTGATCTAGCTTAAAGGTTTTTTTGTGTATTTCAAAAATACATCATACTTATTAATGTAGGGTATATTTTTAAATAGATAATAATAGTTCGACGGTTATTTTCACATTAATAATTTTGTTAATTACTTATAATTTACCACGACTGAATTATTACTGCATAACTTGTAAGCGTTTTTGTTGTCTGTATAATTGTAATTATACAAAAAGCAAAAAAAAACGTTTTTTGGAAAGGATTTTTAAAATGGGTAAGTATTGCAGTATTTTAAATAAAAAATGATTTGATTACAATTTTTAATTGTGTAAAAATATTGAAATGACAGTATGTGAAACTCCAACAACACCTCAAGGTATCGTCAAGTGGTAGTCATTCTAACGGAAAGCTACTAACATCATCACCCCTATTATTATTAAAATTCAATAAGAACAAAAAAATCACTATGCACAGAATTTTCACATAAACGTCTTTAATTTTCAACGCTACTGAACTTTCCATTCTTGTTGACTTCACGATCGATATGAAAATAAAAATAAAATAATATTATTATTACGGACAATCAAGAATATGCCCAAGAGCTAAATGAGGGGTAACATCCGATATAAAGTAATAAAAATATTTTTCAAGATAATAGTCCCTTATCTTGCGTTTTTTTCCACTATTGTATATCATTGTACTTCTTTGAGGTGATGGATATTATACACAATAAATACTTATATTATTTAAAAAGTAAGTTACGTTAGATAGTTTTTTAAAAGTTAGATATCACTTTTTTTCACACATATCTACTAATGTCTTCACTTTCAAAGAGTCTTAATACTAAATTAGAGCTAATATTTCCGCTATCAAACATAATAATTTCGTCGTCTGTCTATCTGTCCGTCTATCCGTTTATCTTTCGTAGAATCCGTAAATTGTTGGGATCAAAACGTTAAATAATTCGAAGGTGACACACAATCAGCGAGCGGCATATGTTTTGCGGTCACGCAAAGCGTTATTATTATCTCTCGTGATTTTTCATTGGTTTACGGTTGGTAATGATATAAATATTAACATTTTACAAATGTCTTTATATGTGTTATACAAACTTACACGTTCATAAATCAGTGCATCCCATTTTACTTGTCTTTTTTTATGTAATTTTGTTGTAATCCTTGGAATAGTGGGGAATGTATAATTACAATCCCAATTATAATAATTTCGTTGTCTGTCCGTTTGTACGTCCGTCTATCTATCCGTCCGTCCATCCATTGTAACTTCGTGTAACATCCGTAACTTCTTTATAGTATAAAAACTTTTTTTTTTCTTTTTTTTATTAGAAATAAATAAATACTTATTATTTAGAAACTGACATTTTTTACAAGTGACAGCTGGAGTATTATAATTTAAAAAAATAAGAATATAAGTAATAAATATAATAATAATTATAAGTAGATTAAAACAAATAATAAAATTAATTTTTAAAAATTTCAATCTACAAATTTGCTCAACCAATTGAAAAAATATTATAATTACTCATAGTTATAAACAAAAACAAATGTTAAAAATAGATAAATTGAATAAAAAAATATTTCTTAATTAATTTTATTCATTTCTATTTAATATTAAATGCCTTGGAAACGTGTCAAAGTTTTTTTTATTTCATGTATGATTACATAATACACAATATTCTAACAGATTTTTTAAATGTAAGAATTATTTATTACAATAACTACCTTAAATTATTTGGCGACCGCGTATCTTACTAAGAATATGCTTACTTTAAATACTGCGTGTGAAGCAGACTTTAAGAAATGGGAACTGAAATTCGACAACATTACAATCTAACGTTTTATAAATTTAAAAAACATCGCAAACGTTGAATCGCGTTGAAGTAGACTGGTCAGCACTGCGCCTTGTACTTTTCCACGTCCCATTGCAAGGCTCCGATCTTCCCCTCCCCTAGAGACTCGGTTGAGACCTGAAGATAACTCTAGGAGAGGGTAAGCCCTGTCCTCCAAATATTGGCTGGCCTGAAACATGGTATAAAAGCCCCAGACACTCCATTGGAAGTATCATTGTACCGTGCAGCGTACCTTAACAAAAATGGCATTCAAGGTATTAACAACTTAATTCTGTGCTTTCGGTTGAAAATTTGTGCAGTTTTGTATTTGTGATAAAAACAATGAAAAACAAACAAGGATTTCAAAATTACGTAATATATGTACATACGTGAAACTCGGAGTTATATTACATGAATAAGACAAGGTTATCTATTATTTTATTAATTAATCCAACTTTTGTTATATCGTTTTAGCTGATCGTCCTTTTCGCCGCCCTGGCTACAGCGAATGCTGGTTTCCTGTCTGCCCCCTCGTACGCTTCGTACGCCGCGCCCGCCCTGGGACACTACGCAGCCCCCGCCCTGGGACACTACGCAGCCCCTGCCGTGGCTCACTACTCTGCCGCCCCCGTCATAGCTAAGGCCGCGTACGCCGCACCTTCCTACTCATACTCCTCCGTGTCTTCTTCTCCGGTCATCGCCAAGGCCGCGTACGCCAGCTACGCTCCAGCAATAGCGTCCTACGCCGCACCTGTGGTAGCTAAGTCCTACGCTCCAGCCTTATCTTACGCCGCGCCTGCTGTGTCATACGCCCACGCCGCTCCCGCTATCTCCTACGCCGCTCCCGTTGTCAAGAGCTTCGCCCCTGCCGTGTCTTACGCCGCACCTGCCGTGTCTTACGCCCACGCCGCTCCTGCCATCTCTTACGCTCACGCCGCTCCTGCTATCTCATACGCCGCTCCCGTTGTCAAGAGCTTCGCCCCTGCCGTGTCTTACGCCGCGCCCGCCGTGTCTTACGCCCACGCCGCTCCCGCTATCTCCTACGCCGCTCCCGTTGTGGCTAAGAGCTTCGCACCAGCCCTGTCCTACGCCGCCCCCTCGTACGCCTCTTACGCCCACGCCGCCCCGGTGCTGAAGTCCGCCGTGGCCTACTCCCCGGCGGCCGTAGTGTCCCACTCCAGCTTCTCCGCCGGACACGGAGTGAACTATGGCTGGTAATCGAGCAATACCAATGATCACCATTCGGCCGAAGAAAGAAAGGATGTTTCCAAAGTTGTATATTTAAGAATCCATGTGCTATGTTTGTTAACTACATTTTGTAAATCTAATTAATAAATGACACGCGATCATTAACAAACCTTTAAATACTACATCATTTCAATATCCTTAAACACAATATTTAAACCATACATCCTCTCTCAATCAGAGGCTGAAAGATTTTTTATATCCACTCAAATTTAATTATTCATTCAAATATCATCCATCAAATAAAATAATTAACTTACATGTTATAATATGTGGAATATATTAATCATTCATTCTTAGGTATTCTGAATATTTTAATTAATTTATGAATAACTCAGAATATTTTTTTAAAATTTAAAAATCATTAATGAACTATCTCGTTTCTACGTACAAATCAAAATGTACGCAAAAAGTACATAACTAACCAACGTTCACACTAATACATAAGTAAAATAAAACATATCTACTATTCTCTACGTCATAAAAACAGCGATTTTATTCCATAGTACATCTTTACGTGTACTTATAATTTAATAATTTTATTTTATTTATCTTGTTCTAATCAACATTCAGTTTTATTCTTCTCCATTCATTCTCTAATTAGTGACTTTGACTCCGAGTGACTTTTTAGTGATTTTGAAGAATTTCCTCCATCTTTCGCTACAGCGGTTCAGGAAGTCATTGCAATGTAAATAACTAGTACAATGATCTTGTTGTTTCATTGAATTGGAGATCACACTCTCTCTCTCTCTCAAGTTCACCATCTTATCATTCTCTCTATGTAACGTGTCCCAAAAATTATAAGGTAACGGGTCCCAAAAATTTAAAGGTAAATCGTGGACAATCTACGTTATATCCTTAATTGTTCTTACTTGTTCCAAAATATTAATAATCACCTACCATCTTATTTGACTACAGTTATTTGACTACAGACTCGTAAACTACTCTATGTAGTTTACGAGTCTTCACCATAATTCGTGCTATTTTCAAATCGCCTCACGGTGTCGTCCGCGTAAATCAAATAGATTTTGTCTGATAGTGAAAAGAAAGGATGTTTCCGGTTTGATTTTAAATCATTTATAAAAAATCCGGGATCAATATTTACCTAGTAACCATGATTTTAGTGGAGGTCAAATTTTCAGAAATTTTTTGTTCAAAATTTGATAAAAACCATGGAAGTCATCATGTTCACAAAAAAACATTATATCTCATATGATCAAAAACTTCTTAATAGATCTCCGAATAAAGTGCATTGTAATTTTCCGAAGTTAAAAAACTGCTAAAAATAAAAAGTTTGTAAAATATATGTGTGTAAGTATATCAATTTAATTATTATAAAATAGTTAAATATATATTTGTTTTTTATGGCCAACCATTTTAAGTGGCTTATGGATATATATTTTATAATGTTGATTATCTTTTACAAGAGTTTAAAAATTGTTATAAAAACAGTAATAGAGGTGAAATGGAAAATGTCAGGAAAGAGAAGAAGAGGTCGACCGAATGAAATATTCTTTCCAGGAGATAGAGTGTAACGGATACAGATGCTACTGGAAATTGAAAGACCAGCCCAGAATAGAAATTTATTGAGAGATTTACAAAAACAATTGTTCCTTAAGAAAAATAATAATATTTTTACAAGAAAAATTAATCTCCTTCTCATTATTTCCTAATGCTTTTCATTTTTTTTATAAACGCTTATAAGTAAGTAAAATAATAACGTATGAAATGTAAAATAAATAAGATCTGCGTAACAATAATATTACTTATACATATTATGTATTACTTCAAATAAAGTATTATTTGCTGTTGAATTTAATTAGTATTTTAATAAATTTACGATAAAAATTACATATTTATCTATGATCATCATTGACGGATTATTTCTACTAATTTACATTATTCGAATACAGTTATAGAACTGTGATTTTTATCATGCATTTATAAATAAATCTTCAACAAATGGCGGGAAATGAATAATTTTTAAAAGCTTTTATTTTTTTTTCATTGATTCAAAAATGTTGTGAAAATAAAATTATATTATTTTGTATGAATCTATTTATTTAATAAATAAATAATCTCCATACAGAACCTGACACATTTTTCATTCTTCGTGAATTCTGATCTAGCGTAAAGTCGACCAACGATTCCGCATTTAAAAATTTAGTGACGTATTTAAAGTCTGCTTTTGTTTAAAATAATTTATTGGTATTTAAATTCGTTGCTAGGCAACACATGCGGGGCAATAGCCCCCAAAATGCCAAAAATGAGATGGGCCCCTGCACCATAGAGCCGCTCCTGAGTTCAGTATTCAAATAATTCTAGATAAAATGATAATTCTAGATATTTCCACTCATCTCACGTCTTCACTCTTGCATAAATTAAAAAATAGTTAAAATATTTTTACGCCTTATTAAAATGATTGACAAGTCAATAAATAAATTCGTTCGGGTATTTTTGCAGTAAAGAACTTAAGGAATATTCTTTATGCCTCGCGCATAAATTATTTATGTCAATATTGCTGACTATTTATTAAATAGATTTATGATTATAAGCATTTCTAAGAAGTACAATATTATGCAGTATCTAATTTTTAAAACCTGTCTAAATCATGATCGAAGCATCGCTTTTCTCAATTAGATTTTCGTACATATTAAAACCACTCTTTTTAATAACCAAAGTCTCGAAACGTAGAGAAAAATAGTCTGGCATTTTTACTTTGATAAATTATCTACGAACAGAAGGATATTTCTAAAAAAATAAGCTCAAAGTTGTGGGGGCATCCCCAATAATAATAATTTCGAATGTCCGTCCGTAACTTCCTATCCAATAGCTGATCTCATCCCGCTTTCAAAATAAGTATGATTTCAAAATTATTATTAAATAAAATGAAAACATTGACTTTGTGCCTTTTTAATAAAATACTCTGAATTAGGTTTCTTTTAATAATTACTTAGATTTTTTCTAATAGGTATTTAAGTTTAGTGAAAATTAAAACTTATGAATTAACACACATTACTATACTGCATATGTGATTGGTATTAATCATTGATCAAAATATATAATTCTATATGTAACAATGTCCGTCACTAACGCAACCAGATGGCTCCAATTTTAATGAGGTATAATATAATAATGAGGTATATAAAGCATTATTTAACAATGTCCATCACTAACGTTATCAAGATGCTACGCTACTCTAGATAGCGCTGTTCTCACAGCCTTTACTAGTGGCCGAAATATATCACCACCTCCCCAGTTAGATTTTATTTTTTGAGAAGTTGATGTTCTTCAACATTCTCAAATTTTGTAGTACCACAACTAGTTCACTTCGTGTAGTTCATTGAAGTAGATGAAGTGCGTAATGTTTCGGTACCTACTACAAATGTAGCGCACACTTTGTAGTCTTCAAACTGGTGAATGCGTGGGTATTGTAGTCTTCATTTTGAAATGTAGTTTTTACCTTCGCTATTGTAACTACTTTTTAACACAACAGTTACAATAAAACACGTAAAAATATTTAAATAATCTAGGATTTTTTTTTCATTACCAACTGCGAAATCTATGTATATTCATGAGAAAAGACTACAGATGTCTCTAGCATGCATAGTTCATTCAAATACACAAAATATTCTCAGATTTGGAACTTAAATATATAAAACATTTAAAAGTTTGTTAATGTGTGAATGTACTTTCGATGGAATTTGTGAACGCTGCACTGTGTAGAGTAATCACTTAAGCCAGCTCATACAGGTTGTAAGTCCTAGACCATCGTATAAAAAAGACTTCCATACACGTTTCTCATATAAATAGCTTCGTCTCTGTGAGACTTCTATAGGTACTGTATCTAAATTAGTCAATTATCCCTCTGCGGACAAAATCCGGTAACTATGTTCTCAGAACAAACATACATATAAAAATATTGTCGTTTAAAGCATAGATTTTTTCGTTTTCTACAAATCAAACAACTTTTTTTTTCGTATAAATCTATGCTTTAAACGAACTATTACTGTAAACCATGTTGATGCAACCGGCCTTTATTCGTGTGGCTTTGTGTTAAGTATTTCTTTTTTTTACGTAGTACCTAATCTCCCTAATCCCAAATCCTCTACTAGATCGACTGACATTATTTAGTTCGAATACTGAACCAAGTTGTCATACAAGTAAGTTGTGAGTACCGAGGACCTATTATTTGCGTGTCTGATCAAAAGAAACGACAGTCTGTAGAAGGTTCCAGTTGTCAATAACGTTTATGGATTCAAATTCAAATCTGCCACCCACATAGCTGAACCACGCGAAGATTGCGACAGGTTTTTTACTTGCAACCGCACAAAGATCTGCAGAGTACTATGAAGAATGCTGTCAGAAGAATCACTGAGGAACGCCATGGAGGTCGCGATCCTCAGCCATAAGGCAACTCTACTGGGTAATAAAATGTACCTTATCTGATTTTTTCAAATCTAACAAATCATCGGGAAGTACGTAGCGCGTATAAAACATTTTTGAAAATGGTCAGTGAGGATAACAAAAAACCACACAAAACTTATATTTAATCATTTCGGTACATCTGTATCTTCGCCAGGACGGACGCGAAATAGCTTCCATAAAGTAAATTTTTAAATAATTCAATTGTCAGGTGTGGGTCTGGTCTCATTTGTGATGGGTCAGAGTCTGACAGGGAGTCGTCGAAATGGGGAATAGGTATATATCAAAATATATTAAAAATCAAAAACTTCCTTAACTCTAAATTTAACATAGGTAGGTAATTAATAACCAATTTAAATTAACAAATAACCCATTATTGAATATATTCCTCATTTCAATTCTCCACCCCACTCTCGTATCACAAAGAGGCCACACCTCTACCTAATATTTGAATCCTTTATAAATTTACCTATGAAAGCTATGTTGCGTCCGTCCTCACGATGATACAGTGGTATCGAAACCTTAAACATCTAAAAACGATCAATGTGGTTTATCCAAATTCCGTTAGTTTTTTGAAATTTATAATTATTTCCAACCACAAAGATTGGGCTGTACACATCCAAAAAAGTAATGATTCATTAGCGTTATCGAAAATTCGATCGCAATAAATTATTGGTCCATTTCATAATTTGAATACACTGATCAGCGAGTCCTTTAAAAAGAAAAGTATTTTTATAATGCAATATCGATAGTTTAGACGAAATACAAGAAGGTAATTCATACATTTATATTTAAACACTATTTCTTTAAATCTCAATAGGAGTTAAGTTATATACCAAAATATATTTTTAAATAGGTATGTTAGAATTTAATAAGATTAGTGTCAAATAAGTTTAACCGCCCGTAAATATTTCCTAGCCTTGGAAGCCTTTGCAGTGGAAAATTGAAAAAGTATTTAACGGCTGCAGTTTCCAAGGTAATGTCTATATAACTTCTAGTTTCGCAGGATGGAACACGCAAGCAGATGCGTTGCATTATTTTATGAACAGGAAACATCCGTCACTATTCTTCTAGTCTCCAATTTTTCATGAAAGCAAAAACATCTATGAATTTTATTATATATTCTTACCTGTGCAGTAACGATAAGTAAGATAAATGCCACGTTTGCGAGGGCGGCTAATTTTCCCAGGGCATTCCAAATGCCCCTGCCGGCCCTGGCTCTAGACGAATCTAGCACATCCGCATCAGTCCAGAGACATGGCGACATGGGCCTACGCATTCTGGATTAAAAGTAGGCGTGAACATATTAGTGCCGAAGAAACAGTCAACTATTGGAATGAACACTCCGATATTCTTGCACTCACGCGCGTGCAGTGACAGAATTGCGTAACAATTGGGGAGATTTATGGGTTGTTTGTTTATTATATAGCGCGGAATACGGCAAAAACACTTATCACTTCGGCCTAGGGCGTATTGTTGGGAGTTGCGACGCGGGTAGCCCGATAATTTATTGTTTCCACCGGTTAGTAGAAATATACATGTAGGTAGGTACATAGCCTTCCGCGTCTGCACATTTGAAATAGAATTTTATATTTCAAAACTAAACTGGATTAGATAATATTACGATTAGTAAACTCGTTTTATGTCTCACCAAAATAAAATTTTACTATTGAATACTGAGGCCAAACAAAGTTTCGAAAATCCTACCGTATATTTTGACATTTCATAGACAATATCTGAGGGAAAATGTGTAAATCATAGACAAGATACATGATTTACATGACCAGAATTTTTTAGGTAGGCATTTTTTTTAGATAAAATTCGCTAATTTAGGTTTGATGAGGTTAGGTTATTAGGTTTGGTTTGTTTAATTTAGATTACGATTTATTTTTATTATGTATTTATTATTATTATTATTATTAATTTAGGTTTATTAATTCAATTATATCGAGAATACTTATTTTCAGACGAATGTGTTATATGGACCATATTTTTGGATTATGCCAAGACTGACGTATATTATCACAATTTTTATTGCAAAATATAATATTAAAGATAAGTCCTACGTTAGAGTTGCACAACTTTTGCGCAGGACCCTATTCTTTGACCCGTTTGTTGTAAAACAAACCAAATAATGATTACTTTGGATGTTTTTTTTATTATAATTAAAGTTAAAGAAACACTTGCAGAGACGTTGATAATACATACAACTATGCACAGGCAAACTATAAAGTATGCATTTACACACTACTAGGTAGGTATACTGTTTTCCCAATTGAAGTTATTTTTTTGCTCTTTGGAGGTTCGCGGATCAAGAAAGATTTAAAAAATTGCCATAAAATAATTAATATAATATTGGCCAGAAGAAACATTATATGTACATACAAAATGGTAAAGGCCTAAATACATATATACGTACTAAACATTTACTGTTTAATTGAACCTTAACAATCACATTCTTAATAATTTTAAAATGTTACAATTCATTATTAATTATTACTCATCTCAATTTTTAATTTCCGTGTAGGTACTTTTTAAATTTGTCGCATGATGATATTCAAACATAAGCGCCGAATATATTATTGTAAAAATGTCGATTTGCGACATCTGTGGATTAATTAAAACTTTACTTAAGTCAACAGTCAATATTTTTTACATATTATTGATATAATGTTTTAACAGATGTCTCTTTACAAAATTGTATTAATTTCTGCATACCGCAATTATGTTAATTTTTCGACGAATTTTTATGTTATTTGTTTACTCTTATAGTCTGCGACTCAAAACAATTAATGAAAAAAATTCTAGACCAAAAATGTTATAACTTTATTTTTGTACTGTAGGTATTTGCTACCGTGTGCTATTTTTCATTCCTCTGAACGATTACCGTCTTGCGTTTTTAATTTATTTTTCTACAAGTAAATTATAAAATAAGGTAGTACATAGTACCATAGACGTACTATAAATATAGACTAGTTACAAACCAAAATATCCGCTACACAGAACTATAACACGAAATACTGTGAACATAGACGCACATCGCGGGAGTTGGTTAGCTGCGCTATAAGAAAGAGAAAATATCATAGACTACCAACGTAGAAAATACAGAAATCTCCTTACTCTGAAGTCGGTTTGAATTTCTCTAAAATTATTGAAATGAAACTCACCTATGAAAGGTTTATCCTCTTCTTTATTATGTGATGAAGCATTACAAAGATTAACACAACAATCAGACATATTTTGTGTTGGATTTTTTAAATTGTTAAGGCAAAGAGCGCAAAAAGTAAACACTACGATTAGCTACAACTTCATACAACAAGGATCTAACCTGGGTCCATTGTTGTTCTCGATTTTTATCAATAATATAAAAAATGTAATTTTAAACTCGCGCTTTATGTTATTTGCGGATGACTTAAAGCTTTTCTTAAAGGTGTCAACTTTGGACGATTTTCATCTTCTCCAAACAGATATATCAAATATATGTGAATGGGTTAGACGAAATAAACTTTTGTTTAATGTTTCCAAGTGTTCGGTTACATCCTTCACTAGGGCCCAAAAAACTCTATTTTTTCGCTACAAAATGAACAACCAAAATCTGACAAGAACATCGAATGTTAAAGATCTAGGTGTTAGATTTGTAAGCAACCTGACATTTCACGATCACATAGAGACGAGGTAATGCTCTGAGAATGTTAGGATTTTTTCTGCGTACTGCCAGGGTTTTCGAGAATACCCGCGTACTGAGAACTCTTTAGAACTCCTTGGTGCGGAGTAGACTCGAGAGTGGCTCGATGATCTGGGGGCCACATGACAGCAAGTACTCTCTTATGGTGGAGAAAGTCCAAAAGAAGTTTCTGAGATATCTCTACATGAGAGAGTATAGGCATTATCCTTACCCAACCGAGTTTCTCCAGGGTATGCTTGGCTACAATAGTTTAGAGACTAGAAGGAATGTGTATTTGATTACACATTTTTATCGATTGTTGCGCGGTATGATCGACAATACTGAAATTATGCAGAGCATTGGTTTGTATGTTCCTGATTAGACATCGTCAGCATAGATTGTTTCACATTCCAATATACAGGACCAACCTGTCGATGGTTATGCTTGTTGGAAAAGCTACAGCTATGCTGAACAAGATCGCTTTGGATATTGAAATATTCCATGTGTCTGAGGGGGTTTTCCGAAGCAGGATTCTCCTACACCTCTGACAAGATTGTACAGGTCACTTTTAATTGGTTAATAATAAATTGCTATTTTAATATACAATATGTATATGTGTGTGTATATATGTATGTATATGTGTATGTATGTATATATATATATATATATGTATATACATATGTATATTTTTAGATATAAATTCATAATATGTATGCATTAAACATAAAGTTTGTAATGTACATATTATCTAATAAATAAAAATTGAAATTGAAATTGAATATGCATTCGTTCTACAAAATTATGTTTTATTGTTCTTTCTTATATGTGGTTATGAAAATACTTTCTATCTCTTTCTGACTAATACATTTAGTACGTAATAGAATACAGTAGAGACTAGATGTCTCAGACTAGTCTATATTTATAGTACGTCAATGCATAGTACCATTGAGCTGCTACTACCGCAATTTCTCCACAGGTGCTATGACAATTTGGTTAGACAAATACATCTGCTAGAACAAGACAAATATTAGATTGTTTGTTAGCATAAGAAGAAAATATGAAAAAAGATTAATTTTTGGAAAGAAAAAAGTTCGCAAAATTCAATCATGCACAGTGGTATGAAATTATATATTAAACTACTGGGGGACATTAGGGATGAAAATAATATAACAACTTTTAACAGGAAACTAAAAAAAATGTAATATGATGCTACCAGTGAATAAAATTTACGGTAATTATCTGTAACTAGCAGTTAGGCAATCAGTTATTGCACACAGGTACAGTTGCCGGCAAACTTCATGAAATTCTTTGGCTAAGTGGGGGAATGCGCAGAAGACGAAATTTGGGTCTCGTTGGTGGAAAGGTAGATGCGCAAACGTCCGTTGAATTTCTACGCCGCAGAATTTCAAGATGTTTGCCGGCTACTGTACCGATTCAACAAATAATAAAAAATATTATTGAATATTTTTTCTCTATGGTTTTCATCATTGTTATTTCTAAATGCAATTTCATATAAATTCAGTCATCTTCCAATATATTAGAAAAATTTAGTTTAATCCAGCAGAACAGGCAAAGAAAAAATATTTGAATTTGAAAAATGTGGAATATATTGGTTGATATCCATGCACCATCATTGTCCCAGCATTCTTTTCCCATATTGTACGTCTCACCTCCAAAATCCAACTGAAAACCAACCAACACTACCACTACTTCTGCTTCTTGTGCCCTATCCGCTCAAAGAATGTTGACATCATGTAGGCTATCATCACTTTGTTAACTTCTTCTTCAACTTTCTTTAGACTCAGGAGTCTGTTTTTGCAGGAGTTTCATCGTGTCATGCTGAAATCCAGCTATCTTACCATTGCTTTGGGGTCTCGGTGGACGCTGTCCATCTGGTACACCATGCAGGGCTATGTATGGAATTCTCGTTGTATTCATTCTCTCTACGTGTTGGTACCAGTATTTTCAACGCTGTCGCCCCCATCTAACCACATCTTGAACCTCTCGGATTGCTGTATTCCTCACGCGACCACGCAGAGTCTTCCCAGTAATAGAAAAGTTCTCATTTCAGTTATTTTTAACACGCTCTTTGTCTTTGTCTGCTTGCTTCAATGCCATATGTAAGGATTGGTCGCACACAGGTCTAATTTTTTTTTATTTAATATATAAAAACTTTTTTTTTACAATAATGATAGTTTACAGTTTTTACATGGTATTTCTCTTCTAATGAGTAATATTACTCGTGAGTAGGAGAGGAATATAATTATATTTAAAATGTATTTAATAGTATGTAATACATACTATGTACATATAAGAAAAAAACTAATATGCTATAAATATAATGCAATAATGTGAGTAAAACTAATATGCTATAAACATAATGCAATAATGTAGTAAAAATATAAAATTATAATAAGCATAAAGCTTATAAATGCATACCCTGCTATTTGTTCTCATATCTTTATATCTCCGTACGACATCTCTCAGGCAGCTTGCTCAGGTAGGCAATTGCAGCCTTATGCATCTAAGACCTAACTTGCCTGAGGAGGTCATGAATGCTGAGCATTTCACTGCCACAATATCTGAACTGGTTTACTTGTTCATTCATTAAATGTTTTTCTTCATAACTACCATTTCTTTAATAACTACCAGATAGTTATATAGTAGACTGCCCAAACCACTTTATTAGGTTTTTCAGCCATGATTTTCTTCTTCTTTCAGGACCCTGACTTCCAGCAATCTCTCCCTGCAACACGCACTCGCTGCCAAGATACTGTTTGCTTACCTGGGCATCCTTTCAGGTTACTCACAATCAACGAGCCTCAGTACCTGATAATGATCGTAAAATCTTACCTGACGTGTGTTTACGGTTTCAGTGAGGGATGAATTTTCAACCGACCGAGAGATATATACGAGCATGCTGCAAGGCAGTTTGCTCGGTTCGCTTTTGTTCAATATTTTTACTTATGATATTTCTATATTACAGAACTGCTCGCATGCTGTTTCGCAGATGACACATATCCTGATCTGGCTGCCAGACAACTCCAAACGGCTTAATAGTGGCCTACTTCTGCCGATGAAAAGTGAAGCTGAATCAGAAAAAGACATAGCCCCTTCTGTTCACATACAGAAGGCTGAGAGCTGTGCTCAGTGTGAAAATTCTCATCAAGATTGAGTGGCGGAAGGAAGTTTAATTAATACCTTGGACTGACACTCGATTATCACTTGAATTGAACATGTCACGTTACGAACACCTGGTTGAAAGTAAATCGAGACATCAACTCGCTTCGCTCAATTTTCAATAGAACCGGACCACTCTCCTCTCAAAACAAAGTAACTCTATATAACTCTGTAGTACTTCCCACATATACATATACCACAAATGCAATGCTTGTCTTCAGCAGCATTCACAAAAAAAAGCAATTAAAATCATCCACAATACGTCATCCAGCGCAAACCTTGCTAACATGCACCATCAGCATAAGATGGACACGGTCATTCAACGCTTTCATAGGTGCACCCTTCCATTCCACGAAAATTCTCTAATCAGGAAACTCGTCTTATTCGCATTTTCGGGTCACACAATATTCCTGTTACTAATCTAAATTTCATCCATCCCACACCTATTCTATGGTCAAATAGCTTAGTTAAAGGAAATATAAATAATTAATAATTATTTAGTACGGCACACAGCGTAACCCTTTACAACCGGAGAGCATATTTTTGTTTTTTTGTCATATGAATTATATATTCTGATTGTTTAGGGTCCAAAGAACACAGAAAAAATAACGTGCCCTTGGTTAACTGTCAAAATAACCCACACGATTGTGACGATCAGGAATAAATTGACATCGTCGCGATATGTTAAATATGTTAAAAACTAAAAGGAATTACTTATTTAATAAACTGAGTTTTATTTTTTATTCAATAACTTAACAATGTTATTAACAGTCTTTATGTATTTGTACTTATTTATCTAAAGTTCAATATCTTTCTATCATCATCATCAGACATCTATCAAAATATATGTACCTACTTACTTAACAAATAAAAGACATAGCATAAAGGAACAAATTGAGATCAACAATTTAAATATATAAATTTGTATAATAAATCAAATGACTAATTATAGTTCTTTGTATGGTAAAACTTAGAGCAATCTTTTCCTCGCGAAAGGCACAAGTAGACGTTGCATTTTATACAGCGAATTTTACTGCGACTGGTGCATGATTCTAGCCTGCAGGAGCGTGGAGCCGATAACTCATCAAAAGTAGGTAGATGATCATAACCGTCGTATCTTTTGGCATCAGAAGGTTTAGGTGGCATATATTTTTTCTTTGCTGGTGGCTGCTCATCCTCGGTGTCGCCATCGTGATTCAGTTGCCGGCTACGGGCTGGTGTATTCAACCAAGCATCTGCTACTTCTATTTTAAAATCTAGAAGCGCTAATATTTTATTTCTCGGAAGCTTATTAGCCTTACAATCGATTTGATACTTCCACCATGCGTTAACCACGGCCAAGTCAAGAAAGCGTATAATTACTTTGAGAGTCCACTTTTTAGTTTTTATAAAAGCCCGATAGTATTCCATCATTTGGTCCAAGACATTCACCCCACCCATGTGGTTGTTATAATTAGTAATTACTCTCGAAGCGGTGATATCCTTGTAGGATTTCGTTTGCTTATCCCATCTTTTTACAAAATCAGTTTGTTCAGCACCAGTACAATTAGAGACAATCAAAACAGACTTGTTGTCTTTACACTTTACCAATGAAACCGGATCTCTAACAAACTGCTGACTTTCGCCACGAAACATAGCCCTATCCTTCTTAAATTTTACCGCTGCTCTATCGGGGATCCTGTTCATCATTATAGTACCAGTACAGTGCAAGATCCGTCGATTCATCTCCTCTACTAATGGAACCGTCGTAAAATAACGATCGTGGTACACGCAGCTACCAGGTGGAATAGTCTTGATCAAATGCAGAACAACTGATGGGCCAAGACCTAAATTCATATCCCCAATCATGGTTTTGGCGCCTTTATAAATCTCGAAATCGACCATGAGGCCATCGCTAGTAGTAGTGACGAAATTCTTTAGTCCTGTTGGAAGTGGTTTATTTTTTACGACTTGCCTCAGAGGACATCGCCCTGTGAAAGGTATCATCTGTTCGTCAATACTAAAATATCCACATACCCTCTCCAACTTATAACAGGTATCCCGAACTCTGTCGATGATAGGTTGCACTTTCCAAAGTGGATTAGGAGGAGAATTGTCGTTTCGTGGTGGCGGCGTATCGGAATCGACAACATGAAGGGAATTTCTCAATTGAAGAAATCGGTCACGACTCATACTGTTTGAAATTAATGGCAGCTTCGTGGACGATCGCCAATACATTGGTAAACGAGGGTATGGGATTACGCCCATAATCAAGTGGACACCAAACAACTTTGCTATTTCTTGTGAAGTAGTTTTAACCTCTGTTCCTTTTTTGCGAAGGTGGTAAGTATTGGAACAATGAGCAGCAAGTTCAAAAAATTCTTCTTGCAAGTAGTCCTGAATATACTGAGTAGGGCTTCTTACCGGGCCCGAGGGTTGGCATGGATAGTTATGTTCCTTGTCATTGAAAATAGTTTGCTTCCGTGTAGCAGTACGCCTGGTAGACACATTTTGGGAAATTACCTCATTTGATGATTGTGCTCGTGGTGTTAGAAGAAGCTGAGGATGGACTGGTGACGGTGGTCCTACATCTGGCTCTGAAATGGGTTCTTCATTTTCCTGGTCAAGTACATCTTGAAAGTGAACAGAGTCGAAGTCATTTTCACCATCATCATGAAGCTCCTCAATGTCAAGAGTCATTTCCATCTTGTATAAGTTTCAAAATATCTTCGTCCCCCAAAACTTTACCTAAAAACAAAAAAAAACAGAAGTGTAAACTTAGGTACAGCGAGAAAAACGATAGTTAGAATGGTGGTTTTTAATAGTAAATATTGCAATAAAACCCGAATCATCACGATCGTGACGATTTATGTTTAAAAGATTCTAGGCAAAAAAAAACACCATTATTTACGTTACAGACGTGTTATCCTATTGTTTGTTTATCACCGTAAGCAATAACAATAAAAACAATGAACATGTAATGTAAAATGTAAGAAAATAATGTACTTACGTGATCGCGCACCCTCGCCAAAATACACAGCCATCTCTAGTAACGGTCCGCTGGCCACTGGCAGGTTACAACAAGTCGATATTTTGTTTAAATTAACGGCAAACCTTCGCATGACCATGTGAAGCCGGCTGCACTCACAAAAACGAATCTGCTTCGCACCAAAAAAATAATTTCTCAATCGTCACGCTCGTATAGAATCGGTTGTAAAAGGATATACAATATCTGCCGCACCGCGGCACACCAAAGGTTGAGGATTTTGCTGAAATGTGACTTGCTCGCACTGCTCCAACCTTCTTTGCATGGCATTTTTACATAATTTTGCATTACTTCCCACATTTTACACATTTCCCTAATTTCATTTGAAATGAGGGATTCCGCCCTGTTTCTCCCGCTCCTTCACATGTTTCTCCCTTGTAATCTCATGCTGTCATTCGCGATGCAGATCTATCAGTTTGTTAGTAGTCAACTCTAGTGTGGCACTTGGCAGTCTAAGTGTATAATCGTATTGCAAGACTATTGAGTATCGAGTAAAAATTTTTTTTTTAAATTGCCTGAATTGCAAAACATTCACAAGTTACTCGCAATTCAAAGTTTTTCCTCTAAGTCCTGCATTTAGGACAAACAGAAAACTTTGAATTGCGAGTGATATAACTGTGTTACCATATTTAATAGACAATACACTAGTATCCTCAACATGTAGTTCATAATTAAAATATTTGAACTGCTTTTAAAATGTTTGCTTTTTAATAATATAAAATGATTATTCTGTTTTTTTCTGATATTTATTTGGTGGGCATTATCCAGGTCAATTCATTTCCCTACCACAAGAGACATTCTTTGGACATGGCCGACCCAGCATGTTTATCCAAGTTTGTCATATAAGACTTGCCGTTATAAACTAACTCTACCCAGATTATAAAATTGTAGAGATATGTAAAACCCTTTCTGTAAGCGAGAGGATTGGGACATTTCGAAAGAATGTCCCCCTTCGCATATATCTAAGACACATTTATACTGCAGTTAAAGTATTAAATCTTGCACAATTAAATCTCCTATTAAACAAAACAGATTTTTTCACAATAGATGTTTTTTCTAATTTTTTAAAATTTCGTTCCAAACAGTCTCTTGAAGTAAAAATGACATATTTACTGAGACAAGTATTTAGTTTTACCTTTTCGTAATTGTTTGTAAATTTACAAACTCGTAGTAATTTTTTTAAACAAGCAAAACAACCAGACTATGTATCAAGAAATTTATATTACGCTGATATATTTTGATGATTTTTGGTTCCACCCAATTCTCCACTGTCTATTTTCCTGTATAGTTCCAAAATTTTTTCAGAACACCTACATCTCCCAAATATTTAGCATGCTTTCTTCTTGTAGGATTAAAGTGTACGTTTCACTACCATATAAATACAATTGGTATAAGACAAATTTTATGAATGGTAATTTTGGGTGTAGAACTTTGTTTTTAAATATTTTATTTAGAGCATACATACATGATAATCGTTATTATTGAAATTTCACTGTCATTTCAAATGTCACAGGTTAATCTGACTGCTATACCATAGACCTTGGTCTAGTTAAGAAGACAGTGAATATCTTTTACATATAACTATAAAATCATTATGAAATTCACTGAAAAATAAAACAAATGAAATGTAAAGGTATATAACTCTCCACATACTTACTGTACATGCTTAAATAGATAAAATTTGTTACCTCGATTAATTTTGGTTGTCAGATTTATTTTGGTTTAAGCTTCCATTTTCATTAGAAGCCCTCGTGGCTCAGTGGGCTTGACACGTCATACCGAGAATCCCGAGTTCAATTCCTGGTGAGGTGACAATCTATGTGATTCACTCAAATCTGTATGTTTTGTGAATGTTTCGGTTAAGTAATTGGGCCTCTTGGCCTGTTGAAGCATTAAAAAATCGAGCCTTACTGTAGTCGCACATGATATGTAATACCTGACATCTCACAATTAAAAATATCAATTGAGCAGCGAAAGAAATTGACCTCAAAATTTAAAAATGCTTAATATGGAAATATTTATTCGAATGATTAATCATTATGACTCACTTGCATTTTTTACCAACGATCTGCAATTTTTTTAGACACATTAAAAACGCAGTTAAAATATTTTTTCATTAATTCGATTTTTCTGTACGTCTTTTCTAATTGACTAATAAAAATTAATTTACAATTTACAGAACTTCGTTCTGAAATTGCAGCTTTACAATAATAATGTGTTTTCTTTAATATCATATACATTTATTAATACAGTACCAACCTCTCGGAAAATGGGCTGGTACCATCTGACGGCCAACTCTATCACTGCGCGCACTCATTGTTCAAATGAAATAGTGTGCGCTTCCCTGGCATCCAGTTTCCTGTTACACATTTCCGTCCATTTTCACGAAATCACACCCACAGATTGCGGGAAAGCGCGAGGAATGATGTTACACATCAAAAATACCTGTGTTCAATTGCGGACATCCATAATATTGCTTGCCCAACGTAACTTGGCGTGCGGCGAATTTTGAACTAAAACCCGCCCCGCCCGCACCCGGCGGTAACCCCTCGCCCTGTCATTCAGTTCATTCTCGTCTTTGAGCGCGAGCTGTGTCATCTTGATTACCAATATACACTGAATTATTGTGTCCAAAACATCCTAAACAGTCTGGGATGGTGCAAGAACAACTGCCAATGATGTATTTAAGTTTTGCAAAAGCTGAAAAAGCGAATAATGGACCAATATTACCGTCTGACAGTTTGACAGATAGAACGGCCGCCATTACTGCATGGTTTCTTTAGTGCTGCCTGACTAAATTTCTGTATTTAATACGAAACCAGTCACCGGACATTCTGTATTGTGTAATAAATTTACACCCTGACAACTTCAATTACGGGACAGCGACGCCCTCCCTCGCACGCCTAGTTATAGTGGTACGTCTATACTGGTTGCTATAGAAATACCAAGTAGAAATATTCTTTTTTTTATGTTAATTTCTTATTGCGTAGTAGAGTGGAGTGTCATGGATTCGGTTTTACCATATTCATTTTTAAATAAACAATACATGTTGTATCTGTTAATTTCATATTTATTTCATCACTTTATCCATCAACTTCATGAAATATAAATTATATAATGACAATTTTCAATAATAAAAATATCATGGAAACTTAAAACACTTTTCATGTGTCATAAATTTATCATATACAGAAAAATATTACACCCACAAACATTAAATGAGCAAAGCCGCGAATCACAACATTTTCTATTACTATAAAATAAAATTGTGATGTTACACAAATAAATTTTATTATATTTCATGTCTTGAACTCATAAACTCTATCCATGTCAAACATACCACACAGTCGCAAATCATTTTAATATAAATTTTCAGAAGTGCCCAAACTTTCCATGTCAATGGTAAAATGGCAAATTTGATTCAATATTTCAGTCAAAAATGAAGATGGAATTTAATTGCAAGAATATGAAAATTAATTAATGTAAACGTCGAAAGTTATATAAATAAAATTTAAAATACTAATATGAAAACTCAAATATACAAACATAGAACAGGTCGAATTTCATATTGTGGTGAAATGGAAATTAAACAATCAACCCCCTTTCAGATCTAAGACAATTAATTAATTACTCGCTAATGGTACTGGTATCATATTCACACACATTATATCTTATTTCATAATAAATTTCTTTCATAGTAATCATGCTTCAAAAAATCACTAATAAGATCCTAAATCACAGCGGACTTAAATATTTTCAAAATCTCTACCTATATAAGGTTTTTGAAAATTAGACAGAATCCTACATGGGATTGGTGCAAAAATAGTAAATTAAAGAAACTTACAATAGTAATTTTGCTACGATAATATCTTCCACTTCACACACTAAAAAAATAAATTATTTGGACCTGCCAATTATAAAAACTAAGCTTTTAAATTTATTAAAATCCTGTGACCCTGCTTTCACGCTCATTAATGCCAAAATACACTCTTACATCCAAAGAGAGAATGACATTTGTGTGGTAAAGTTAATGCTAAAATTGGATAATTTTAAAGTAATTTATTTTTAAGGTAAGTCTTATTATGCAAAATAACAGATAAGTGATCCAAGAAATAAGTAACAACATACAAAAATATATGCATCATGTTTCTGGCTTCACTATCGCACCCTCAACCACCGACTTGTAAGAATAAAAATAATAATTCTACATCCAAATCGTGCCGCACATCACAATGCAAAAAAATCGCATTTCTTCAATCATTTTCTTGTCAAATGCATCATAAATTTGGATCACGGCACTTAGTATTATCATCAAAATTATGCAAATACATTTCAGATAAATTTAATATCCAAATCATTAATGCTACAGGCATAAAAAAGATTGTTTACAAATCATAAAATACTGAAATTTTTATTCTATAACTAGAATCTTCGTGTTTACATAGAAGTCGGTGACCAGAAGTTCATTTCTCGGAGTTCTGAGGGTTTGGGCCTGTAGACTTGTGATTTGGTTGAGGACGATTCTGGATTATTTGAGAACTGTTGTTGCGATAGCTTGGCGGCGTCTGCATTGGGCGACGGGCCCAAGTTCTCCACTGATGCAGCTAGGGAACCTGGAAAATTAAATTAAATTAGACACCAGTAATAGGAGGTTTGCCACTTCTATATACATAATTTGAAGAAATAATAAAATCTTCCATATAATTTTCGAAAGTATTTCAATAAGTACAATTTTCATATACAGTAGAACCTCCTTAATTCGAAATTTAAGGGTCCCAAAAACCACTTCGAATTATGCAGAACCCCATTAATTCGAAATTCAAACACACAAAAAAATCGGGTTGCGATTGCGAAATTCGCTAAAAATCATAAAACTCATGAAAAAATACATTATTTTGTGAAAAATGCCTGTATATTTCAAGAAATCATTGCAAAAACGCAATATTGATTATGCTTATATTGCGATATTTTTATTGCTAACGTACCCGATATTGATGTATTTGCCGTTTTTACTTTGAAAAAATGTAAATACTTTTTTCCATTTTGTAAAATTAAAAAAAATTTAATTATGTGAACCCAAATGCATCGATTTATGGCACAAGGGACCAAAAATTATTTCGAATACCGGGCTTTTTAGATTAACCCCAAATAATCGGGGTTAGTTTACTATATTAAATTAACATTTTGGAATGTGTTTGTGGGATATTTTGAGTGTTCGAAATTAAGGGGGTTTAACGATATATAATTATTTCAATTAACTTACGAAGCAGTAAACATTTTTTTTTAAACCATATAATAGGATCACTCCTTGAAATGTTGATAGCGCTATGTATGTGCTATACATATCTACTTACTTTGTGGCTCCTCATCCAAGGTGTTAGTTGATGTGTACGCCTCTCTCTGTTGGCCCAAAAGACCGGCCAAAATCCAGGAACGGCTCCCAGATATGTCAGGTGGCAATTCAAATGGACCAGTGAAAAATCTGCAAAACAAGGGATTCAAAAATCAACTTATTGGTCTAAATCTTGTCTGTATTAATATCTTAACAAAAATATTATCAATATTTGGTGTTTAAGTCTTTTTGACCTGAAAACACATGAATGCAGAAAATGTGGGTATAAAGAGTCTTAAATGAAATAAAAAAATTTGAACATTTATAAAGAATTGTAACATTTATAAACACAATTGAATACTGGAAATGAATAAAGCACGAAGTACCACAAATATATTTTTTAAGATAAGTATACAGATTAGTATATCCTATGTGACGTTTTAGTACATTCTGAGGTAATAAACTAATAAAACTGTTTTAAAAAATAACTGCACTAACTAAATTTATAAAATATATTTTGAATTTACTAGTCAGACTTTCCAGACAAAGGGAAATGTTTTTTTAGTATTCCGTTTTTTATATGAAAAATTAACAAATTGATTTGTTCATCTCACAATGTACTTAACGGCACATGGGATTTATTATATACAATACAGCGAGTATATACCTTCTCCAATACATTAAATAGTGCACTGAAGTTCTATCTGTGTTAATTTCCCAGTTATATGAGAAAGCATATTGCATAAGTAGTATTAAGTGCCGTGTAATTATTTTATAAATAAGACACTAAACGACATAAGTATTTTACAGCTTTTAGTATTAAAATGAGTAACTCATGTGAGGTACCAGCGTGTACTACTGTTGAAAATATTAACGAAAGTGTGTGAAGCACAATAAAGAGCAAAAAAGACTGTATACGCTTTTTACCTTGTATTTTAAAATTAATATTCTGGCCCTTAGTGCATTATTCATTTAAACTGTGTATTAAATTTATAAAGAAGTTTTCTACATAGCCACCACAAACACATATATTATTTTTTAATGTAAGTTCTCATTCAATTTATTAGGTCCTTACATATGAAATTGGCGTTTTGCCGTACTGGCAAATTTGATCTCAAATATATTCTCTTTGGTTAGGAATTCCAAATCCAAATTTATGCAGCTATTTACTCATGTATTTGTGTTTTGAAAATTATAATTCATTTGTTTTTTCCTCAATTGTTTTTTTCTTTGCGTCACTCAGTTTACAAAATGAAAAACTTGAAATATCGCGTTATTTACGAGTACGAGTTCCACCGTGGCACCAGTGCTGCAGAAACGGCTCGAAAGATTAATGATGTGTATGGCGACGGTGCCGCAAAAGAAAACACAGTGCGTTTTTGGTTCCAACGTTTTCGTTCTGGAAATTTCGACCTGCAGAACAAGCCCCGTGGACGGCCGGAGACCAAAGTTGATAATGAAGAATTGAAGGCTATTGTGGAAGCGGATCCATCGCAAACCACATCCGAGTTAGCTGCAGGCTGCGGTGTTAGTGATAAAACTGTTTTAATCCACTTGAAGCAAATTGGTAAGGTGAAAAAGCTTGAAAGATGGGTACCTCACGAATTGAGTGAAGCAAATCAACAAACGCGCGTTGACTGCTGCGTTGCATTACTCAACCGGCACAATAATGAAGGGATTTTAAATCAAATCATTACCTGTGATGAAAAGTGGATCCTGTACGATAATCGGAAGCGCTCATCGCAATGGCTGAACCCTGCCGAACAAGCCAAACCATGCCCCAAGCGAAAATTGACTCCAAAAAAGTTACTTGTGAGCGTTTGGTGGACTAGTGCTGGTGTCGTTCACTACAGCTTTCTTAAATCTGGCCAGACGATTACGGCAAATGTCTATTGTCAGCAACTGCAAACCATGATGGAAAAGCTAGCTGCTAAACAACCGAGGCTGGTTATCGCTCTAGGCCACTGCTGCTTCATGATAACGCTAGACCACACACTGCACAACAGACGGCTACCAAATTAGAGGAGCTTCAATTGGAATGTCTAAGACATCCCACCGTACTCTCCGGACCTTGCCCCAACAGATTACCATTTTTTTCGAAATTTGGATAACTTCTTGCAAAGGAAAAAATTCAACTCCGATGGGGCAGTCCAAACCGTCTTCAAAGGTTTTATTGATTCCCGTCCGAATGGATTTTTTAGTAAAGGGATCGATGAACTACCTATGAGATGGCAAAAGTGCATAGATAGCAATGGTACATACTTTGATTAAATAAATATATTATAATAAAAAAAAATCGGCTTTATGTTCCTCCCATACTAAACGCCAATTTCATATGTAAGGACCTAATATAATTATTTGATAATTTTCACAAGATAAATATATTAGTTAAAACAATATCATTTCACTAAATTGTAATAACTCTAATAGTGTTCCTGTCTCAGAAAAAAGTTGTGACTATTTTTGCTGGTGAAACAAATGCATCACGTGATAATGCTTTAAATGATACCGATAATGATAACACTGTGTAGTGTAACAAAAAAGAATGTAACAACTTTCAATATTCATAAACAGGATATTTACCTATTCACCACATTCTTATTCTTCCTCTTGGATCCTGGACTGCCAGGAGGTGAGCTGAGTGGCGTGGCTGGCAGGCTCCGGCTGCCTCTCCTCACGCTCAGATAGGAAGCAGGCGGGGCCAGCTGATCATTCATCACTGATGGAGTCGGAGTGGACTCGTCATGCCCTTTGGTCATCTGGATGGTGTCCTCATGAATGGGCTCCACGGACATGCCGCGAGAATTCGCAGAGCGGCTGTTGATGATCTTGTGAGCCACGCGGACTATGGAAGAGCCGCACGCAGCACCCTCTCCTTTGAATCCGTCGTCAGTGCCAGCAGGTTTTGGTTTTATTGTTGGTGGGCCTGGAACAATGATCAGATTGAATAAAAACAATTGTGATAATAATTAACATTTTTCATCATTTGAATCATACGAGTACTTTTTCATCCACTTTTGTACCCTTTTCCTTTACTGCATTTGTTAATTATATTGTTTCTCAATAAGTTGTCATAATAACTCTACTTTCCATCTCTTCTCTTCTTTACCTTTTTCTTTACTACATTGTTTTTATTTTACTCTTCTGAAAAACTTATTATAACTATACCTACACATATACTCCTCAGTCGTACGCAAGGCCTCGACTTTTACAGAGAAGAAGAAAATGTATTACTTTGATAATCTATATATTCATTTATACTTTTATATCTACCCTTCAAAATTTATATTGCAATAAATAAAAATACATAGTAAATGATTTTTCAAACAATATTTTTTGAATAACTAAAATTTTATATTTAATTACAATCAAGGTTATGCCATGTCAAGGGTGTACATGAGTTAAGATAACAGAAATAAATCTCCAAGCAATTTATCTATTTATTTCGTACAGACATTTAGAGGAAAAACTATTTCCAATATAATGTGTTGATAATGTTAAATTTTCTCAACTCACATTTGCTCAAAGTCCCGAACGGCACCCCTCCTATGAACTGCTGGCAGGGTTGTGTGTGTTTCGACCAATCATGTGCCGGGGCCTTACCCGCCGGATGGGCAGCGTTCTGAGGGGCTGGGGTCTCTACCACCTGGGGGCCCGAGACCTTGGTGCCCCCGCTCAGCAGGGAGCTGGTACCGGGGTAACGGATGAGGAAGAAAGAATCATCGTGCGCTGGCGGCGATGCAAACTGAGCATCAAAGTCACTGAAAAACAAATCAATCTATTAGGAACGCTACTATAACCACTGCATTCAAATGCACATGCCCCATGAATAGGTTATAATAATAAATTATATTTTAATAAGAATATTCTCATTAATAAGTTATTTAAATATTCATTAATAATATATGTAGAAATATCTTAATAGAAGTATATTAATTAGAACAGGTAGAAAAAATTAAAGAACACTACACCCACGAAATAATATAAACGAGTTATATTGAATCTAGATGCATGTGATAACATTCGAAAAATTAATGCATTATAGATTGAAGATATTTAACAAAGATTGTTCAATTTTTACACACAATTAATTGTTATATTCCAACACTAAATTAAAAATAATACACGCGTCCCTGCTGAATCCAATTAATCTGGATATAAGGTTGTAAACTTAGCTGTCATCACTTAATAAACGTTATAAAATAAAACTTCTATCAAATTGCATAAACCTTTTGAGACGCAAGACAATCGTGTGAATATCATCAATCCATGTATTTGTAGAAAAAGCCATCAAAAACTATTATTATTATTCAAAAATATAAACATTGCAAATCTAGAAAACAATCAACAAGACTAGAAATGGTTGCAATTGTTTTGAAAACAAATTAATCAAATTTAGAATGAGAGTCATTATGAAGTAGAACAGAAAACTGTTTACTTTTAGGCTGTCAATATTTGAAGTCTGATGTAATAATTTCATTCATACTATAATTTTCTAGGATAAACTAAATGTTCTAGAAAATTCCGGTAATACCAAAGATTGTTAACATACCATATAAATCTTCCCATTATACAAAATATCACTAGAAATATCACAGTAAAAATCACAGAAAACGTCAAATCGAATCGTCAAATGTCTCATTCACTAAATATAAAAATAATAGCCTTCACGCTATCTCTTTTTGCGTACAGCTTGCGCGGGAAACCGAAATAAACTAAAATAAGGAAAACTCGCCGAGCACCTTATATTTGCAGACGTTATCTACGAAGGCACACACATACCCAGCGGCGAATGCGCTCCTAACGGCAACAAGCCGCACTAAAAGCGAAAGAAAAGGAGCGATACGCCTCGCGTCGAACAGAAAGAGAAAACCATAATGATATCGTTTTTCGATAGCGGTTGCGTTTACGTTCGTAAATTTGACAATAGAAAACAGATAATACGCGATGACGAAAATATAATGATGTTTTACATGGACGAGTGACGTATCAGCAATTAAAACATTAATGGGGCATTTCGTAAACGTGCAAAAATGGGTCAACAAGTCAATAAAGATTATTATAAAAGAAAAACATTGGCAACCAAATTCTGGATGTAAAATATGAAAAACTGATGCATTGACGAGCTCATTTCTCGACATTAGATACCGATGGATTGGTTCAATTTTCGCTTCACATGAAAGTACCAAAAACATCAAATCTATAGTATTGTAAAATGAATATAATTATTAAGCGTATTAAAATTATGTACAAACTATGTAAAAACCCGTCACTAATGACAAAAGTTTTAAATTTACACAGCATAGTTAGAAATAAATTTGAAAGTAGGTTGGATACGCAACGCTTAGATGCTCAGATGATTAATTTATTTTTAAAGGGTCTAGAGAGCAATATTTTTTCGTGTCGAGTCACGTAACAAGACAAAATGCCAGACGATTATATAGACATAATTTAATTTAAAATATGGTTTCATATGCTCGCGCGCCATTATTGAAAGCATGACATACAAAATGGAAACGATAAAATAATTAAATTTCCAATACATCACATACTAAGGGCCGGTTGCATCAATTTGACGGGTTACAGCTAGTTAGGTAAATAGTATTGTAACTATAGCCGTAAAGTTAGATAAATAAGTTGATGAAGATATGTAGGTACTAGTACAGTTAAGTAGTAGGTTAAAAGAGGATATTGTGTAGGTTTTGCAACATTAACGGAACAAGGAATAACAGTGCCATAGTAATTCAAAGTACCCAAATTCACAATTAATCAGCACATTTCAAATGTGTAGAGAAATATGTGTTGGCGTTCTGGGATAACCAGGAACAAGTGGTCAGACGGTTATTTTAACCGGTTACTCATGGTTCATTTGAGTTTTGTATCTGATTGTAAGGACGATTATATGGCTGCCCTTCAAATTGCGAAAAAATAGCACCCGCGACCATGATTTCCATAAAATCATTTTTTTCAATTTTATTTTATTTTCATGGTTATTTTAAAGAAAATTATTTTAATGCGTAATATACCGTGTTACAACTCCGACCCCTTCTGAAGTCTCGGTTAAATTATAATAAAAAAACTTCGGCCGGAGATTTGAAACCACGACCCCAGACCTAATCGTGATATCTAAATGATGGCAAAACGAAATGCGTCAATATTTAGTGTTCATAATAAATACGTAAGGTTAAATAATGTTACTCCCATTTGTAGCACATTATAATATAGGATACTAAGTTTATCGGGAAACTTTACAGCAATAATATGAAAATATTTACGTATTTTATTAACGCTACTATTTAGGGAGTATTGACGCTAATAATATTGCTAATAAAGATATCGGTTCGCATTTCAGCGCAAATTTATGCGAAATGAAAAACAGATGACGTCAGAAGCTGGCAGTATCATCTGAAAAGGCTATTAACATTGTTTTATCTTTTAATAATATTTTTTTAAGCAAACAAGAACAGCGGTCGAATGAGAAAAGTCACGATTGTTGGGCAATTCTATTGAATCTACAATAATATTGGAACAACCCAATTCTCATCAAGCTTAAACCTCAAAGGCAAACACTTAACCATGAAATACTTTTATATAAGAAAATCGACAAAACCTGATGATCAGAGAATCGTCATTAGCATGACGTTGATCTTATATTCTCATTATAACAAGGTTAAGTTAAGGTAAGACAAAAAATTTGCATTTTTTTTCAGTATTTCTGACCTATTTTCTATAAGACGTCTGAGTATATTGTGAACGTAACTTATATCAAATGAGGGATATAAAATAAAAGGCAGCAATATCCCAAAAATTAAAAAAAATGTTTTTTAAAATTTGAAAAAAACCATTCATCTGACAAATTTCGAAAGTTGTATAAGAGTGTATTATGTTATTTATGTAACTTATTTTACATATTTAATACAACTACGCAATCGTCATCTACGGTTGAAAATTTTGTCTTTCCCATGAAAAACACGTCGCCGCTGGTAAATGAGACTTCTAATTTTTTTTTGAAGCAATATTAACATACTAATAAAAATATTGCATTCACAATTACCTATTCGTTCAAAAATAAAACTGGCAGGCACGAGACTTCAATATTTCCGTCTACCGAACGAATATAAATTATACTGCTCATTCAAGTATCTAGCTTACTACAAAAATACTATAGGAAACGCGTTAGTTTGTGTATTAATAAACATACATATTTACAAATGTGGGGCATGGACACAGCGACCAACAAAACATTATAACATCGCTACATCAAAATCACAACGATTCTAAGGAATATTTTATTGAATTGAACAACTGCACTGGCTCCCTTGTCTCGTGCTCAAATGAGCAAAAGAAGGCGGCATAGTTGAGGACGGAATCGGAAAAGTTTTCGTAATTCCACCTGGTTCAGAATTACGACTGCCAAAAAAAATCGGCGCGCGCACCTCGGCGTTCTGGAAGTACATTTCGAATTTCGAAATAACCCATCGTTAGAAATTCCGGCAAAGTATTTTCGCCGCTTGTCCGGGTCACGAGGTCCGCGATCAGGAGACGTGACGTCACGGCAGCGCGGCCAATGGCAGCACGGGTGGACGACGGGCCCACCATTCATTCAACGCGGCGGGCCTCCGGTCGCTGGAAGGCCTACTTTTGAAGGAACGGGCAACCGTTGCTGCGCGCACAAATACAATTAAAATATAATTTTTAACGATATTACAATTTTGCTTAAATCTGTCAATTTATTGAACAATTAACAAACTCATGCACCCGATAGAACCCGTCGAACTCCAGAATATGTAGTAATAATATAGTTCTTCAATGAACGATTTATAACTTTGTGGTGACATATTTAATAATTAAATAAAACACGACTTGGTGTATACCACTAAATATTTATTTTACTTAGTAAGAAGTATCCTCCTGAGGAAGGGAACTTCGTTCCCGAAACTTGTAGAGGAGGTTTATTCATCGTGAATAAATAAAATAAATATTTAGTGGTGTATACCAAGTCGTGTTTTATTTATTTAATATTATTTAATTTATTAATTTTTTTTTTTTTTTTTTTTTTTTTTTTTTTTTTTTTTTTTTATTCCAGAATGTGGGGAGGTTCGTGCAATCCCACACATTCCATATAAAAGAAAATACACACATTAAAAATATTATATAATAACAAAAGAGAAATAGTAAAATAGAAGAAGAACATATAAAATAGAAGAGAAGTATTAAAAGTAATCAAATATACGGTAAAATATCGGCTTTAGCGAGCGATGGCAAGTCAATTATGCGGGGCCAGTATCTTTCTCCAGTGTGCATCGATGCTGGATTCTGGAGTAAGACGGGCTTCCAGGATAAGGATATTTCCGGAGCTGTATATCCTTTCCCTCATCCCTGCCACCCTGGATCTTAAGAGGGCTGCAAAGTTGGGAACACGCCCCTCAGTGAACATACCGGAAGCGCTGCAATATCTGGGAAGGCCAAACATCATACGAAAGGCGTTGTTATATTGTATGCGAAGTCTTTCTATGCTGCTCTTTTTATAATTTGTCCAGAGTTCACATGTATATAACGTTGCACAGAAGGCAAGGAAGAGCGTTCTTTTTACAGCGGTGCTACAAAGACGAAACCTTCTACACAGCATATTCGCTTTCACACTGAGAGCTCGTCTTTGCCTGTCAATATCGTCGTCGTCCATTAGATTATTTGTAATTATGTGTCCTAGATATTTCGTTCTTTCGGTCACCTTCAGGACCACACCGTTCAGAGTAACTGGAGGAATACTTGTTGGGCCCTGACCATACTTTATAACCAACAGTGCTGTTTTATTAGGGTTATAGAGCATGTTTGTTTCTTCAGCAAACACTTCACAGATCTTTAGAAGAATGCGTAGTCCTCTTATAGACGGTGCCATCAGTACCATATCGTCAGCATAACTGATGTTGTTAAGACACTGTCCTCCGATGTGACAGCCTACCCCCGCGTTGTTTAGCCTTTGAGTGAGTTCGTCCATATAAAGGTTGAACAGTATTGGGGACATGCACCCTCCCTGTCTGACGCCGCTCGTCATGTGAACAGGTTCGGAAAGACTGTCTCTCCACCTTACTTGGTTTTCCTGTTGTCTGTGCCACGAGTCAAGGATACGTATTACCTCCGATGGTATGCCTCTTTCCCTGAGTTTTGCCCAAAGTAAAGGGTGAGAAACTCTGTCGAAAGCCTTGCTCAAGTCTAGGAAACATGCGTATGAAGTAGTCTTTTTGTTTCTGTAGTACTCCAGTGTCCGTTTTACAGTAAATATTGCAGCGTCGGTAGAGGTCTGTTTTTTGAAACCCATCTGGTTGTCGTTAGTTTCCATGCTGGATTCGACCTGATCTAGCAGCACGCGTTCGAATAATCTCGCGATGGTTGTGGCAATCGAGATTGGTCTGTAGCTCTCGTGGGAGGTTGAGTCCGATAATTTGGATTTAAGAATGGGTGTAATTATGGTCCTCGTCATATTACTCGGTAATTGCCCATTCTTTATAATGCCAGTAAACAACCTCGCCAGGAGCTGTAAAATTGGTCCTCCCGCGTGTTTGACATGTTCAATGCTTAGTCCGTCGTGGCCTGCCGATTTACCAGCTTTCATATGTTTCAGGGCGGTATTGACCATGTTCACAGTAATCGAAAGTCCATTACCTTCAGTTGTTGTTGGATTAATTGGCGGTCCACTCGAGGAGATCAGAGAGGTCGGAGTTAGGGTGGTAAAATGGTCTGCGAAAATGTTTGCGATTGCTTTGGGATTCGTTTCTCCATTTATGTTACTTGGAATTTTACACCGCATATTGCAATTTTTATTCGATTTATTCCAAAACTGTCTGAAGTCACGATTGTCTAGGTCCCTAGCTATTTTATCCATCTGTATTTGCTCTGCTTCCTTCTGACATTTTTTCAGGGCCAGTTTAAACGCTGCACGCTTTAATTTTCTTTCCTCTGCGATGGGGCCTACGAGAGGTCTGCCATTTTCGATCCAAATCAACATCGCGTATCTGGATTCCGCATATTTTTGTGCAACAAAATCATTCCATCCGCATATTTGTTTATATCGTTTCGAGCTATGTTTACGATTGTCAAATGTTGAGATCGCGGCATTTCGAAGTGCGTCTACTATTCGTGTGTAGAGCGCGTCAGTATTCGCACTTGCAGGGTTGTCGCTTCTCTCATTCCATATAGCCTCTTCTTGAATCATTTGTAGTAATACTTGTGAAGCAGTGTTATACCTTTTGATATCGCATGCACCTTTTGGTTTCCATATTGCTCGGTCAGTTTTCTTGCTTGTAAGTACTTCGGTTGTTGGTATTCCGTCCGTCTGTAGGATCAACTCGAGAGGCCGATGATCTGTCCAGTCTACGTCGTAGTGTATTTTCATATCTAATATCTGCTTGAATAAATTTTTTGTCACTAGACAATGGTCTAACCATCTGGTTGTATGATGCGCGTCGCTGATATACGTATAAGAGTCTTCTGGTAATATTTCGGTATCGGCACATATATACTCGTACTCTTGACAAAAAGATTTCAGTTCTGTTCCGAAGAGAGAGTCGGGATTTGCGTTGAAATCTCCGATAATGATGGAGTTGGTTTTAATTAATAATAATAGTTCCTCGCGTGTCTCGATTCAAAAACGTAAGAAGTTGGTAATTTTCATCATATTTGACATTTGTGACGCTATATTTATGGATAACATGTATGTAAATATATTCTCTGCTGTATGCAGGGTTATTTGGAAAACATAACCTCGCAGGAATATGTTCCTGCCTTGGTTATGAGTCGAAAATTTTCAAGCAACCATGACCTATAATATCAATATTTATGGAGATAATGTGACATCAAAGTTTGCATTTTTTTTAAATATTTCTGACTCATTTTTTGTATAACGTTGGACGTCACATTACAGTGATTTATATCGAATATGAAAAATTCATTCTCCAACACAAGTGAAATAAAATAATAACCTTTGAATTCCATTTGGAAAACATTGAATCTGAGAACATTTTCAATAAACATTTTTTTTTCAAATTTTATATTTTTACGTACAACTCGCGCTTTGTGCGCTGACTGCACGTGCCTGCCACGTATTGTGAAACCTCGCACTGGGTGATTAGGAAACAAATAACACGGCAGCAACAATCGACTACAAATATCGATTCCCAGCTGCATCTGGCATAACTGTTTATTTACATCACGTGCCGGGTTGGCCACGGCTGCGGTTACGCTTATCACCCGAACTGTTTACACGCGAACAATGCCACGAATGGTACGAATCCGCAAATAGCCAATCAGAGCCGTGACGCCGCTATCGCCGCGTTCGAAATTCGCGAATGTTTTGCAACATGTTTTTCATGTAAAGAGGAAGGTGCTTATCTATGTTTTTTTTAAAGTATCATATCGCACTTTGGCAATGTCGTTTGCGAGGTGCATGAGGCAATACAAAAATTCACTTGCACGATTCGCTTTGTCAAGTATATAATTCATTAATCCGATCGAGTCTAAATCGAAATTTGAAGCAACCTTTGGTACCTACCTACAATATCGTAAAAATACTACGAGATAAGAACACCGTCATACGTCGAACTCTTATCATTACACGGAAGCGATATATTTTTAATCCTATCGGTAACGTATTTATGTATTTATTAATAAAAAGAAAACGCTTTGTGTAATACCACAATTTATCAAAAATTAACATCACATTAACAAAAACAAAAAATACATACATATAAGAGAATCGAATAACTAACAAGGAACCAATGTGAAATCAATTTTAAAATGTAAGTATTGTGCAACCAGGATCAATTTTGGTATGATTATGTCATACTGTTATCATCTGTCTTCTTCTTTTTAAGGAGCCAATTGTAGTGCAAAAGAGAGGGTAATATTTTTTTTCTCAGAGTCACACAAAACCTTTCGGCGATTGTGCGATATTTGCATAAAGTATTTGGTTATATAATACGCATATTTACTCGGAATAATATTTTGATTGGATATTTATAATGTAACGTGATGCGAGCATCTGAGGATGAACGAAAATCCCGCACCTACGGCCATTTCTTGGAAGAGATCAAACCGGGCGTGCGGCTGCAGAATTGCCGCTCTTTCCAAAGACATATTTTCGGCGAATTTCAGTGTCGGAGATCCTACCCGAAAACACCACGTAAACAGTTATGGAGCTGCATTTCTAAAGCATCCCTACCACCACTGGAAAAAATATAAAAGCCGTGCGCTGGTACTACCAGGCATAAACCAAGTAAAGACTCACTTAACAATATGTAAGTTGAATCCCAGCAAGAAGACTAACATTAGAAAATCTAGGAAAACAATTATGGTAAAGCGACACGAATAACGTTTCCACAGTATTTAATAACAATAATAATTTGGACCTTAATTATAGTTTAACGAGAAATAATTAAACCACTTCAATTATTATTAAAATAGCAACATTCTACGAGAATTTTATAATTCTTTTATACTGTATTTATAATACAGGGTGGCCCATCGGGTACGCCGGATTTAAATTTCCCTCCATATTTTTTTAATTTAAGTTGGTAACTAACGTAACGTATTAAAAATGTGTCGCTATGCAAAAGAACAACGTATTGTTATTGTTAAAATACATTACAAAATTGGCGAATCGGAAAAGCCAGATTTTATTTTGAAATGAATCACAGTAAATTATTAATTAATAATTGAGGAAAAATTTTTATTGTTTTATAAAGTAAACAATATGTTTACATTAATTATGGAATACAGCCAAATGGCCGCCTTGGCTGTACCTGGAATACCCCGACCCTTTTGTTAAAATTTTCGAAGACTTTTTGCAGGGCAGTTGGCTCAATTTCACAACGTTGGATCTCAATGAGTTGCCAACTTATGTAAATTTTTATAAAATAGAGAAAATTTAAATCCGGCGTACCCAATGGGCCACCCTATACATTACATTCACGAGTAAAAGTTGAAGAAAGTTTTTTCTTTGAATTTTTTACACATCATCATTTTTAAACATCGTAGAGAAAGAAGGCACGATGCTTACATAATAATCACAGACGGTTGGTTTATGACGAAGAATACCGTCTTTAAAATGTAAAGAAATGAAAAGCAAATTCGAAAGGTGTTATATAATTTAGTGACGGAAAAAATGGCTATCTCCAATCTCCACTGATTGTAGCATTGCACGAATTAATTTGAACAATTTTATAAACATAACACTGGACCCAGCGGAGGAGGGCACTTCGTTAGTTATTTAAATCTGTGGTTCGGAAACGCATTCAGATCTGGACACGTGTACGGGGCATTGTGATCCCGGGCGACTGAGATAATTCTTAAAGAACAGTAAGAAAAAAGTTGGCAGACACGATACCAAATTACCACGAGGGTAATGGCCCGTGTCCACAGATGATGTTTCAGAGAGATTTTCGACTCGAGACAATCCCTGAGATGATGAGATTCTTTGGGACAACTCTCGACTTTCTTAGTCCATCTTAGTCCATCAAAGACAGCCAAGTCTCAAAGCAATCTCGCGCCTCAAATTTTGAATGACAATCCATTGACAGCTGATGTTGTTAGGTTCGTCAGTTACGCGAATTAGAATTTCACAAGCAGCAGTTAAAACGGAATAAATTTTCATAATTAAATGTGTTGCCTACGATTTCAGAATAAAAAATTGTAATTGTATTTATCTATTCTTTCCGTCTCATTCCGTGGACTATAATATTCCCTCAAACAAATTACGGTAATGTCTTTAAAATCAAATCCACGTAGAGGTCCTAAAAATCTGGACAGATCACATCTGGAGGTTCAACATAAATTACAACGAAGTACATATTGTCTCAGCAACTGAGGCGATTTGAGATCATCATTGAAACAACCACTTGGACTCCGTCACGAAGAGAATAAATGAATTACTAAGATAATACTATCCTAAATAATTTTATACGTTTTTCATCTTACATAATTTACAGAGAATGATGTCAAATTCTGTCAGGTATGCTTTCCAAGAAAACGTTGCCCTGTACGTCGAGGTCGAAACATTATTAATCTTCGATTTGGTCACAGTAGTTTTCATGTACGACCTTAAAATGGTGTTAAGTCGTTAAAAGTATATTTCGTTATATATTTGTTAAGTGTAATAATAATAAGGTTAAAATTATGCAGGCACCATTTCTATAGCCATCGTGTAGGAGAACCGTAAGTGATTTATTTTGTATGTGTACAATTATTAACTGGACTCGCCTGAGTTATTACAAATGATTACTTACAGAGAACCTGGGCGGTCGGTTTCAAGACAGAGCGAGCTGTGTTATGTAAGTACCTAGCGCACTAAGTGTATTATGAATTCGAATAAATATGGATTGCATCGCTTAGGCAATCAATGCAGCTCTGTTAATATATCGAAAGCTCTAAAACACTATACACATACAAAAGACAAATTTACTTATCTTCTATTTTATAGTTTGCCTACTTACTTATTATTAATCTATTATTTATTGAATTTATCTTGCTAAATAAAAAAATATATAATTTTTTTTCTGTACATATAATTTGTATTGTTGATATTCATTCATTTTTTGTAATTTCCTGCTTATGTACTTAGATAGCTATTCTATTTGTTTGTGTTTCAGATTATGTAAAAGCCCAATTTAGGGCGTGTATCATTAATAAATAAATAAATAGATTTATTCATAAATAATAAAGGTATACGCAGAAGCAGTTATACATGAACAATTGTAATTGACTAAACAATTAATGTTAATATAATCACTCATTATAGTGACAAGAGCAACGATGAAGTAAGATTTTCCCATTGCGCTAATTAATGGTGAGTCATTTACTGAAAAATTTACCACGCATAAAACAACTGACACTACATTTAGGGTCGAGGCACACTATCGGGCCGCTCCCGGTCCGCTCCAAGTCCGCTCTCACTCAATTATTGACGTTTTATGATTAGTTTGCTCTGATCGGAGTTTCAAGTCGGAGATATATTATATAATTATTCGTCAAAATTATTTTAATTAAATCCAATTAGTTAAAAACGTTTTTTTCTATATTGTCATTTCATTTTTCTATTGAAGAATTAGCTGTTATAGCTAGTACCTATTTTTGTTACAAAATATTTATAATAAATAAATCATTAATTTAATAACGTTTTTATATCTACTGTGTGTAGTTTTCTGGGATATTTTGCCGTGTATATGAGACCTCTCTGTCCGACGTTTCGGACCCTGCAATAGGATCCGAAACGTCGGCCAGAGAGGTCACATAGAATATACGGCAGAATATCTCAGAAAATTACACACAGAAAATTCTGAACGGCCGTGAAAACCTGAGAACATGTTTACGTTTTTTATAATTCCATGTTTTCTACCTACGTACCTACCTGAGCGTGATCGGACCGGGACTGGAATGAGAGCGGACCGGGAGCGGCCCGACAGTGTGATCGACCCTTATATACCTAACTATTAACAAAATATTTATTAAATATAATTTTGCATAACTACAATATCTATATTTAAGCTGTTTTTAATATTACTGAATCGTTTATTTTTGTTGTGTAGATAGCCATTTAAATACAATTTGTATGATCAAGATAGTCATTTACAATGGTTAGTTCAATTAATTGTTTTAAAATTAGTTCACTTCCTAGCGTGTTCAATGTTGAGCATCATGATCCCCTGATCTGTTTTAACTTGGTGCACACAGTCTTCTGTCTTGAAATATGAGGATATTGATCTATGGTCTATCTATACATCTTGTAGGAAACCTTCCTCTGGTTTGCTTTCCCTCAACACATCTGAAGCTATTAAAATGAGAAAGTATGTATGAAAGTCTTTATTGGGCGTTTATAGGGCTTACGACCTGTCTTTAAGGCTGGCTCAAGTGATCACTTTACACAATGTAAAGTTCACAATTATCCTGTGGACAAAATCCGGTATATGTATTCATACTATACTAAACATACTAATAAAAATATAATGCAAGAATCGTTTTTTGTATGTAGTCGAAAGAATTTCGCTAATCCTTAACTTCTGAACGATAAGGGATATTTGAACGCCTCAAATTAGCTCACGCCGGAGATAAATTCCTAAATACTTAAGGCGATCGTCTAGCAGAATGAGGAAATTTCACCATTTTTTCTCATATCTTCTCTTGCGTTTTTTATTACATTTTTGTACGGAAATATATCATTTTAAAATTTATTCATCAGGTTACATATATTTTAAATACGAATATCTTATTAAAATGTCATAAACTAAATTAAATAATTGATTAATAAATTACCAAACCTTCGATGTTTTAAAAATGAAGAAAATTGCTCCACTTTGTGGGCCTTTTATGACTGAACGGCGTGTGAGATGTCTTTTTTATTCAGTAATATTACAAAGTTAACGATTTTTTTAAATTTGTTACAATTATAGAAAAATCTGTTAATACGTTTGCATGCAATTTATGTTTTAAAAAATACTGTTTTTAAAAATATTTTATTTTTTTGTGGGTCTTTTTCAACTCTTTTTACATGGTTGACAACTTTTTTACTTCAATAGTCAAAATAATAGATATTATAATTTTACAATAAAAACAAAAAAAAATCAAAATCTTTGTCGATATTCCTGATTTTAGATATTTAATCAAGACGCAACGTATTTATGACACAATACGCAGTGCCTTGATTAAATAGCTAAAATCTGAAATCGAGAATAATTTTTTGATTTTTTTTGTATTAATTTTAAAATAAAAATGTCTATTCCTTTAATTTATTAAAGAAAAAAAGTTATAAACTATTTTAAAAGGATCGAAAAAAACAAACAGCCTTAAGTGATTCTATGTAAAATTAGTACACCATATTTCGATCAGAGAAGGAAAACGACAAAAAACAGTAATAAAATTAAAAAACGAACACAAACAATTCATTAGAATTCTTCTCGAACATTTTCATCGAAGGTTGCCCACACTATAGTTATTTGTCAATACCTACTCCTAAGAACATTCAAGTTCGCAGAAGAATTACGTAAGACAGCCGGATTCGAATAATACGCGCTATGCATGGCAATAGTCTTCTCGAACCAGTAGTACAATACCTAAACATATCAGTAAACGCATAGTAAAAGGAATAAATAACGCATCATCAATACGATGTGGAAGAAGGCCTGGCAGAAGCGGAGGTTATGAGGTCAACCGCAAATATGTTTTGCACGCGTCATTCTTGAAGGTAAAGAAAACACAAACGTCCACTTGGCATTTACAATTATTGTGTAATAAGCACAAATGACCGTAAAGCAGGTTTTTGCGTCAATATATCTGTGGTCATCGTAATCGGCCGTATTCTTCAAATTGTTATTTTGGTGAATAAAATAGACGGGACGCGTTTATTTATGCCCGTGAAATTATTTAATTAATTTAAATTTGCGACATCTGCAATTTTAGATGAGACCTTTGGAAAGTAGTCGTGAATCTACACGGTCTAATTAGTAGGGGCGTGCAGTGAGAACATTGCAGCTTGACATTTAAAAAGTTACTCGTAATATTCCTATCAAAATTATTTTATTTCGCGGGTTCCTACGTGTACTGTCGAATATGCATATTTTTTTTTGTTTTACTAATTTAAACCTTCAAATTTACAACGTTTAAAAAAATTGAATTTTCGTTTAAGAAAATCATTAAATGAATTTTTTTAACATTATCTAAAAATATACAGTAAATTGGATGGTTTAAGACAGTAAAAAAAATGTTTGCAGATTCGATAGTATATACCTACGTGGAGATCGTCGATTTGTAAGATTTTAATATACCATAATATTCCGTTGCTTAAATTTTTTAATTCAATGTTCTTTTTTTCCAAAATATCTGCGTAAGTCATGCATCAATATACTCACTACAATGGGAAGGTGGAGTATAAGGGATTTATAAATATTTGTCACCAAAAACGAAGGAAGCTAAAATTGCATCGTATGTTTCGATGTCTTCATAGTCTTCATATACGATAGTATAATATTATTTTTCAACACCCATCATTTATGCTGTAATGGCATAAAACCATTTTAAATTAAAATAGGTACCTCAATATTTTGTTACATTTACATGGATTGTGATTTCGGACACCACGATGTCTGGGTGTTCTTAAAATTTAATTATGTTTTACTTGATGGTGAAGCGACGTTATATCTGGTACCTAACTAGTGCGGCAAATTTCAATAATAAATAAATGCACATACATTTTCCTCACTTGTATTTACTAATTAATAAATATATATGTATTAGCTTTTTTAAATTTTTCTGTTAATTTCTGTTGCTGCTCAATTGATATTTTTAATTGTGAGACGTCAAATGTTACACATCATATGCGTCTACATGTTTCTTCTCAGGTTTAAATCACAAACCGGGAATTAAATTGTCACACCTCGCATGTGAGAATTGTAAACTGTCGATTTAATAATGCTGGAACTGTGATTGTTAGACGGCCGGAGAAATCAACGTTAGCGAAGTGTATACATTAACTGCATCATCTTTGTTATGTTTCCTTATAATAATATTCCCAAGTGTTGACAATAAAAGTATGGCAACAACAGTTACCTACTTGAACAGCTTTATTTGCCTTTGTCTTTAGTGTTTATAAGTAGCCATTAACGATGTGAATAAACTGTTTCGATTGAACAAACATAATATCCTACGATAATAGCTCCTTTGTTCACTTCCCGTTATGCCAGTTGTCCATATATAATAGGTCGATCATAATCAAAAGACCTTTCCCTAGCTTTGTCCGGTAAGAAAGCGGGGAAAAATTGCCTGGCAAGCCCGTATTACAATCGTAAAACATTATGTTAAAATTGCAATTTAGCAAAAAAGAGGCAAGTGATCCACCACAGTACAATGAACGTAAACAAATATCCTAAATTATCTTCGGGTTATCGATAATTAAAGCGCTTTGTTTCATGACTAAACAAATGTTGAAAAAATTGACAAGCCAAGGATTCTAAACTGCGTTCCTAGATCTGTTTTCTAGTCCACGCTTAATAATGGTCGATTACACTACAAGTGTCGATATTACAATATACAGGGTGTAACAGAGCTAGTCCTTATACCTTACATGTAGATTCCTGCCTACATTTTGAGTCGAAAATATTCAAGCATCAATGTCTTTATATTATACCTATCAATAGTTATGTAGATAAGCGACTTCAAAATTAGCATTTTTCTTTCTGTATTTCCGACTTATTTACTACTATCCTTAAAGTAACTTGTATCGAATATTAAAAAATAAATTACTTTTCTCAATTAATCACTATTATTAATATAATTATCTCATTTTTTAACCTCCGAGATACTTCGAGTTAACGAGAACGTTCCCGTCGCTTCCAGACTGTACCAGACGTTTGTAGATAATTCCAGAGGTTATGGAGCGTTTCAGAGATTTCGATAGACTTCGATAGTGCACAATTTAGTACGAATTCTAGCATTTCGTTACAGTATTGTGAAACAGCTCTCTTACACTTTGAACGCCAAGGCTTCTAAAATTGAATGCCAAGGCTTGTAAACAACCATACGTAAGATACTAAAGAAGACAGTCATCGTGTTATATAAGGATAATAATTCATAATATAAATAGTTGAATTACAGTAAATATTTTTACACTGGTCTACCTACGTGCAGCCTTGAAAATACAAATATAAAACAAAAAACGTCCGATTTATCTTGTGATTCTGACGTTCCTAAAATACCTACTTATCTGTGTCATTAAACGCTTTCCTCCGCACGCATCTCCATAATGAATAATAAATAACTACACAAAAACACGTGACGCGGCTCAGCACGAGCCCCAGCCCGTGACGCAACAGCTCCAAGATTGTGTCGTCAGTGTAAAATGGGTACACCTCCTTCTCTGATTGCTTCATACTGCTGTCGATATACAGGGTTATTTGGAAAACATCAATAACCTCGCAGGACTATACTCCTGCTTTGATTGTGAGTCGAAAATTTTCAAGCTATCACGACCTAATATCAATAGTTATGGAGATATGCGACATCAAAGTTTGCATTTTTTTCCAATATTTCTGACTTATTTTTTGTAAAACGTTTGACTATCCTTACAGTAAGTTATATCGATTACGAAAAATTCATTCGTTTCACTACAAGTCAAATAAAAGGATAAAAACCCTGAAAATTTTCCAATTGGAATGTTTTACAATTGGAATTCGAAGGTTTTTATTATTTTATTTGACTTGTATTAAAGGAAATGAATATCATTTTCGATGTAAGGATAGTCCAACGATTTACAAAAAATAAATCAGAAATATTTAAAAAAATGCATACTATTGAAATTAGGTCATAATAGCTTGAACACTTTCGAATCATAATCAAGGCAGGAATATAGTCCTGCGAGGTTATTAATGTTTTCCAAATAACCTTGTATATAAAAAAATACTAAAACGTCAGCAGTGTCAGTCTCCTGTGGGTAGGTACCGAATTCTGGCCGATTCGCTCTGATCTGACGCACATTCAATTCCGAGAAACATTTAATCATATCGTGCTTTTATCAGCATTTCGAAATGTATTAAAAGCAGTCGAGATGGCGACATGTAATTCAATTCAAGTAATTCAAATTGAATTATTAATTTAAAAGAAGTTAAAGCCTTTAACTTCTTTTAAATTCACAAATCGTACTGATTAATTAGAATGTCGGAAATTGAGTGACTAATTCCAGTCAGTCTACAGAGCAGTTTTCTGACACAACGCTATTACTTACACAACTGTTAGCATTACTGGGTCCACGTATGTTTATGCAGCGCTTGGAGACGTGCACTGTCTTCACGAACATTCACAGCTCAGCACATGATGCCCACGCCACGACGACAAACTCTATAGTTTGATAGGCGTCAATGAAATGCTTATGGGAAGTCGAAATACGGACAGTGAAGTGGGACACACTACACACTTAAGGCCATTCTACAAGCAAACGCTCCCATATCAGGGCCCTACACTTTCGGCATCCAGGTTGGAATTGTTTTAATGCTAAAGTAGATTCTTCTAAAGCACTCGTGCGGCGCGGCGAAGACATCGCACAAACCACGTCTCTGTCTCTGGGGTGCAATACGGATGCCTGAAATGAGACCGATAATATCAGTTCGTCAATTCGTCCCGCTTATGTAACTCTCTCGCGATAAGTCAATCCACTGATACGATTAACTTTAATCTAAATTTTAACTAAGTCATATACTTTCTGACATAAGCGTTCAGTCTGACTTACTAAAATTTTTGAAAATGCACCCCACACCTCCAAACGATTTTTAAGAACATTCACGTCAAAAATACGCTTTTTTACGGGCAATTTTCTGAAAAGTTCCAAGGATTCTCGAAGGTTCTCCATAATGGCGTTCTAGTGCCAAATCTGATGTACGGAAGTAAACGTAAACTGAATGCGGTGGAAATGCTTGTTTGGAAAATCTTTGGTCGATAGAGTGAGACATGAACAAATTAGAATTTAATGTAATGCTGGCTGTAGTGTGGTAGATAGAATAAAGAAAGTAGTGCTGAGATGGTTTGGTCGTGTAAAACGTATGATCGAGGAAAGGATGGTCAAGAAAATATATGAGGCGAGTGTTGAAGGTACCAGGAATAGAGAGCGTCCGCGAAAAACGTGGCATGATATCGGAGGATGGCCCTGTTAAAAGCCTCAACAACCGTAGAGCTTGCATGAGAAGATATATGAATACACCCTAAGCAAAAGTGATGTGCCAAGATATAATAATATGGCTTTCTATCCTCCCTGCCTACCCCTGCGGAGATACGGCGTGTTGGTTAGTTAGTTATAAAATACCAAAATAACACGAGCATCGAATTCCTTCACGACCCGTCCTTGGACCGAATGCAAGGCTATTGCATCACCGGGGATCCTTCTTCGGGAGATCACGAGTGCGTCGCGCGGCGGCACGCGGCTCGGCAGGTCGACGCACTACGGAATGGAAGAATAGTTGCATGTTGGCACGGTGCCGGTGACGACGCCGACGCCGACGTCCGAACGTGTCCAGTGGCGAGCGCCGAAAGTATTGAATTTGCGCCATTATCACAAAACGAATACACGCTGCATTTCACCAGGTAGTTTTTCACAGGTGGGCGTATTGGCAAACGACACTTGTCAACGTTATCCGCTTCGGGACTGCCGCGTCTTTTCACGACGACAATCTTAATATCGTCGGCAATTCATTAAATCGTAGGCACATTATGCACTTTTTGGAAGTGATCCAAAAGAAAAGACTTTTTGCGTTGTACTTTCATTCAAGCATGAAATGACGTAAAATATTTTTAATAATAACATACTAGAAACCCGCGCTTGTTAGGGTAGGACCAGTGTCACGAACTGATAGATATAGACTTCTTACCATAATCTTGCAGTTGTCTTTTTCTAACCACTTAATCGAACGTACGTTAACGGTCATTACATTCTTTCATGTTGACATTCAGAAATCCAGTCATCGATACCTTCAGATTTCCGGTATACCGTAGCTAGAAATAGTTGACATGTGGACTTAACGAACCACTGCCTCAAATTCTTTAGCCAGGATATCAGGATGTCTTGCAGTGCCTCCTTCTGCTAGCAATTTTGCCTCTAATGAGATGGAAAATCTAATTTTTTTAATGTCCAATCTCATCATCTCATATCTGTCATCAAAAATTGCAGGTTAACCCGAAAAAGTAAATCAATAACTTGGGGCTCTTGCCCACAGATTAATTCCAAATCCGTTTATTGACCAAATTTATATAAATGTGAAGAGTTTAAAAAAACCTCAAAAATCATAAAGTTAAATACATAGATTAATTGGAATTGATTAACACTCAGCATTCGCATTCAAGTGTCTGCCAAATAAAACGTACTGTCTAGCCAAACGCGAATCCCCTGAATAATTGTATTAAGGCTAGTGAATTTGGTTTGACGGATGGTTCTACTTCCCTTGGGGTGACGAATCTACAATATTTTATACGGAGTACTCATCAATCATGGCTGTCATTCTTCTCAGGCAATAAGGTCATTAATAATAACTGAAATAATCATCATTAGAGGCCGTATTAAAAACATTGTAAAAAATTGTTGATTGACAACATCAGAACAATATCTAATGAATCGAGTGTTTGGAAACCGTAGTACCAACATACACGTGTTACGGATAAGGTGATTATATTCAGGAAATAAAACAATAGGTACCTACCTACCTACCTACATTACGAAATAAAGTCATTAATATTAATGTGTATGTTTTGATGCATTCTAAATATCTTTGAAGCGATACGATTTTATTACATGACGAATAATATAGATTAAAGCTATGGAAACATCCAGCGGGAACACAATAATTTAAAACTATTTACAAACGTAATATTCGTACGTTTCCAAAGAATGCCGAAATTCAACCATTAATTTTGTAAGGTAAATGATAATTAATCAGAATAATAAATTAAGCTAAAAAATTGATTTTTCGACATTGTAGCAGATAAATGTACAATATTATGTAGGACGCCACATTTTTTGACGATCAACCGATTCTATAGTATATCCTTAATCAGAAAAGTAACTTACTTATACCTCGAAAACACTTTTTTTGTCGGAACCATTGGATATTGGCGCAACTCAAAATGAATTTCGCATTTTGACAATAAATACATCACATACCTAACTCTCATTACATAATATCAGCCTTTGATAGCTTTAAATTTATATGCCACAGAAAAGATGAAAAGGTGGGTAAGTATAGTTTCTCAGATTGTGCATGTGTTATGCCGCTGCTGACACTACAATGTCGACACATTGAAATTTGATTATTTAATTTACAATTTAAACTGCAATCCAAGTTGTGACAACCGGCCCTAAGTGAGAAGCGACGAGGGGATGCCAGTCGATCAATGAAAGACCTTTGAGAAAGGTCGGTGAGGACATGCTCTTTTACTAGGACGACCATCTCCGCCGGGCAGGGGGGTGAGGTGTTGCTAGCTGCTCAACGAGTCTACCGCCCACACACTTGCAACCAAATTTACACACACTTGCGAATATACCGCACACACTCGACAGCGCAACATAAACAACGGTGCGAGCCTCCATCGTAACGTTGGGTATGAACAGGTTGCCGATGGAAAAGCAAATGAAAGAATAAAAGTACATATCGAACATTCGTATACAACCGTCTGCAGCAAGAACTATCGTGCGGGCAACGAGTGAAGGATAAAAATAGCCGCAATGTCAAAAGAGTCGGTCCGGGCGACCTGTGCGCGTTCTCTGTTCATTTCAGAGGTGCGGTATCTTTAACGCGTTGCCCTCTAAAAAAATTAAGAAAAGAAACCTGAAAATCGTAATAACTGCAAAATGACTTGGTGGTAACAAAGGAGCACTTAATATGCAATAACTATTCTGAATTTTCTAATCACCTTTTGATATTAATAAATCATTATAGGTCGACCACAATCAAAAGACCATTCCCTAGCTTTGTCCGGTATGAAGAAAGCGTAGGGAAGTTGCCTGGCAAGCCGTATTACAAGCCTAAATATGATATTCCAAATAAATACATATTTGTTAGTTTAAAAAAGGTTACTTACTTACTATAAAAACTTATTTTGTGTTCATTTTTTGCATCGTAACACAACACATATTTTTGCGCACATTCTTTAGAATGCGGTTTAGCTATAGTATGTAAAAGCAAATTTTACATACTAATAACATTGGATTATAGAAAAATTAGAAATTAGAGAAGGCCTAAATAAACATTTATTTTTTTGCAAATAATTATGGTGTAATATGATTTCACATTAATTATTATTAAGCTCCCATATATCTATTTTTTGTTTTTATTATTGCCGATACTTCGAATTTTATGGTACTACTATCACCATTATCAGTAGCGAAATCATGAAAATAAAAGCTGTTCCGCGCAATACGCTTAGCGTCATTCTAGTGGTCTCACTGATAGCTAGAATATAATTTAAGAGATAAAAATTACTACTCTTGACCCACTAGGGCGTTATGTGATAATATATTAATAATCAACAAAAAAAATTGCGTTCAAGCAGTGATAAATTTAATTTTCTCCATCATTAAGTTAATTAAATCTTTCCGGCGCACCCTAGTCAAAAGAAGCACATAAAAATCACGAAGTTAACGTTAACCACGAAGAAGCGGCCTTCGTAGCCCAGTGAGCATGACACTGGTTTCTAACACCGAGGGTTCCGGGTTCGATTCCCGTTGAGAGTAAATATAAACGTGATTTAGTCAAACCTAGATGATTTGTGATGCGTTTCGCTTTAGTAATTGGGCCTCGTGGCATGATAAACAGAAAGAGACGAGTCATACAAGAGCTCATACCAGCTCTCAGCGGTTAACCTATTATTTTAGTTAATCTCATTATTATCTTCCTAATTTTTGTAATATGTTTTTATTTTGTACTAAAATTTCACACTAGGACCATGAACAGGCTCATTGATGACCTTTTAAAAAAATAAATATAATAATTTTGTTGCCGTAACGTTCGTGACTTGCTGAAATTACAACTTTAGATAATTAGAATGTGAAACGTAATCAGCGAGCGCAACACGCAAGGGTCGGCCTATCAAATTACACGGTCTTGACAATTTCACATTATCATTTTATTATATTTAATTTTAGTTTTGCCGGAATAAAGTCAACCTAAAAAAAGAAATGGTTTTCTACTCATGAATTTACAGCTTCAAAATCCTGCAATTATTATGTCCCGTGATTTTTCACGGGTGTCCGGCTAGTTATTTAAATAGTTTGGTTTGTATGGGGGAGCCTATGGTGTATCCATATGTGGCGTATAAAAGCAAAGGCAGCAATATCTAAAAAAAAAATGCAGTCATCGAGGATTACTAATTTACAATAGAAATTTTACATTATTAAATTTATAGGAGATACGGTTTTGGAAGAAATCAGTACATTTTAAATCAGTAATCCTCGGTGCCTGCATTCAAAACATTTTTTTATTTTTTGGATATTGCTGTCTTTGCTTTCATACCCCCACATATCAATTTTGATTCATGTTATATAAGATATAAGAAACGAGTGAATAGAACGGCTATCAGAAAGGTCTTAAAAATCCCGGAGTGTTTCTCATTTTAAATTGCGAATTGTCAAATTTGATTGTCCATAACTTTTTATATTTTGTGATTCGCCTTCATAAACAAGTTTGTTGCAGATGCCGATAGCGAAGTTTCATTAAAAAAAAAACCCGGACGATAAGGCGGAAAAAACAACAAATTCGCAACACGTCTAAACGCGCCGAGATAATAAAATTAAAGATAAATATAAAACAGTTAAATAAAAAGTTTGACAAATTTTCGCTAGATGCCGTGAGTGAGAATTGTTAATGATAAATTAAAGGTTGGAAATCAACACTCGCTTAATTGATATAATTAAATAAAATAGGATTCGTTTCTGGACTGTCATGATCTCGAGTGGTTGAGCATATAAAAGAACACTAGCGATTATAATAGATTCAGCACTTTTATGTGTATAAGGATTACATGCCCCGTAGCTAGTAGCAAGAACTTCGAAGTCTTATTGGTTGAATTTTTAATTTAAATATTCCTTACACTTTGGGTGGAATGTCGATAGTTGCGGAGATAAGCGACATCAAAGTTTGCTTTTTTTCCAATATTTCTGATATATCTTCTGAAAAATGGGAGTACCTACCTATAATGAAAGAACCTTATTTCGAAATTTTGTGCAGAATTTTGAACCGAATTTTATTTGCAAGGTTTTAATAATTTAATTTGACTTGTATCAATCGAGTGAATTTTTAATATTCAATAAATATAAATTACTTTCATGTTCTAACGTTTTACAAAAAGATAAATATATTTAAAAAATGCAAATTTTAATTTTGCTTATCTCCGTAACTGTTGAAATTTCATCTAAAGAGTAAACAATATTTTCTATTCGAAACTGAATGAAGAAGACTCCGCCAAAGTTTTTACGAAATCTACTAGCTAAAGACAAGCTACGGGCTATACAGATGTCTAATAGCCAGTAGTAAAAACTTTACAGGTGGATTCCTGCCTTGATGATGTGTCGAAAATGTTCAAGCAACCATGACCTAATTCAATAGTTATGTTTGCAAATTTGCATTTTTTTTTAATATTTCAGACTTATTTTTTGCAAAAAGATGAATAACCATTACAGTAATTACGAAAAAAATGATAAAAAACTTGTAATATTTAAAAATAGAATGTTTTCACAAGGTTTTTATCATTTTATTTGAGTTGTATTGAAGCAAATGAATTTTTCATAATCGATATAAGTTACTGTAATGATGCTTCAATTTTTTGCAAAAAATAAGTCAGAAATATTTTTAAAAAATGCAAACTTCAATATTGCATTAGATCATGGTTGCTTGAATATTTTCAACTCAATACTAAGGCAAGAATCCACCTGTAAATTTGTTGCTACTAGCTATGAGACATCCTGTTTATTATACATAGGCTGCAGGCACCCCAAACATGAGGAGGTACGGGCCTTATCATCTGCATTTTATATTTAAGTACAAGTTCGCGATCTCAAATTAAAAGTACACCCGTTCTTCGGGGTGGGGCATAGCCATAAAAAGATAACAGGTTGCACTTTCTCGATTATTCAAATATATATAAGATTAATAAGCTATTACAATTTTAAAAGGTTTTCAAAAGGAAAGGGCCTTGGGCTACAGCTCGTTTAGAGAGACGAGAGATAAATACACGGTTCCAATGTATTTTTTAAAATTTCCAAAATATCATTTTTCAAATGCGACACCAAAAGGTACTTGGCGCCCTCGTGTACCAGACGACCTTGCCCTTGCGGAGGCGCGGCCCTGTGACACGTCCGCAACGGGGTAGGTGACTTATCGAGCGATGGCCCTCGACCCCCTAGTACGGGGGAAGATCAAATGAACGTGGGTATGCAAAAAAGCTCCAGGCCACAAGTTTGGTAAAAATGAGATATTGATGTCATCGGACGGAGCAAGGTCAATTCTATGTTCTACTGAAACCAGCCAAGCCGCTTACATACAAAAATTCACTGTAATTGCCTTCCGAAATATTTATTGATCGCGAAACCAACATTTTAAAATCTGCAGAAAGCGCCCACGCCCCTTAAAGACTTTTGATATGACTATTCCTCAACATATATTCACCAGAAAACAGCTAGAAAAAAGTTGTTTATTTAAATATTTAGTATTATTATATAGATTAAAAAATACATATTCACATGGTAAAAATCCATTACAAATATTAATTTCATTACTAGATATTCATAAAAGATAAGTAACTCTGGCTGTTATCTGCAGAACGCATATTTGATTTAAAAAGATCAGACAGATGAAAAAACATTAAAATTTCAAAAAATCTACACCCAAATCCGCTTTACAGTTATTAGAAATTGGCATTTATATATTATTTATATTTTTAAGTAAAGAAAATTCTAGGTTTTGTGTAGATTTGATTATTCCATTTTTAGACAAAATTGCTTTTATCTCAGTTTGAGCTTTTACTTTTTTAAACTAAATTCAAATGAGACTTAGGCCCGAATTCAGAGTCAATACTTAGATGATTTAAAGGTTTGTAAGGTACGCCTTAAAAGCGTTATATTGTACTGAAAATTACGCTTTTAAGGCGTACCTTAAAGACTTTCAAATCATCTAAGTATTGACTCTGAATTCGTGGCTTGACCACAGCTGCGAAATAACGACGATAGAATCAAAATGTCTATTATATTTTATTAGATTATCAAAATATTTACAGGAAGTGAAAAACCTTAAAAAGCATGAAAATAAATTAGTAACACGGAAATAATTTAATAATCGGCCGTAATCTGAAAATAACCAGACAGTTAGTTATTTGGGTGATTTTAACCCCAACACTTAAAATAAACGTAGATTTACGACAGTCCGCCATTATTCGCCTCATAAATAGACAGGACGTATTTATTTATGCCCCTGTAATTAGTTAATTAATTTTCATTTACGACTTTTGCCATTTTAGCTTAAAGCTTTGGAAAATGGTCGTGAATCTAGACGAATGTGAATGTTGATTGAAGGGAATGTGAAGTGTAAGGGATTCACAAATAATTGTCATTAAAAACCCAAGATAGGAAGCCGAAATTACATCCTGTGTTTTTGTGTCTACATATACCATGATATGCAATATCATTTTCCAACACCAAAAATTCTGACGTAATGGCATGTACTTAAACTATTTTAAATTAAAATAGGTACATCAATAGAAATATTAACATTTGACAGATGTCTTGACGTTTCTCTATTTTATAAGGTTGGGGTAACAATCACCAAATAACAATCTTGTTACTTTCAGAATAGGGCCGAATGTTTTCAGCAGATCCTAACACTGCTGCCTCGTAATTACTAGTACAGCTGAAAATACTGAATTCAAAAGGTATTATTTCGAATCAGAATTGTCAAAACTACAAAACTCAACATTTTTTAAGATAAAATTAATAGTATCTTTCAAAAATTAGTGAATAAACTAAAAAATAAAATAAATTTTCTCATCATTGTGATAACTACATGACGGCCGTAAGCAATAAAGATAAGCTGATGACCCAGATACAGCATCAGTTCGAAATAGGAGCAAACAACATAGAAATCTATTCTTTCTGTTTTTGCTACCTCATCGTAGTCGTCCAACTGCTTGACGCGCAGGATGTAATCCCATTTTTCTTGTTTTGCTTGTCGCTTTGTGCACTTTTCTCTTCTTGAACATCATCAAAAATTCACTAAATTTTATTTCAAGTTCAGGTAGAGGTATTTTGTTTTGTGCAGATATTTATGCAATGTATTTATGTTAGTGTCTATTGAGACTTACCTGTCACTTAGCTAATGCGCTATTTCTAAATCCAATGACACGTTATCCCGGGAAGTCTTATTACATGTGTGTTAGGCATGGTTGTAACAAGTTGGATTAAAGTAAAAGTTCATTTAAAGTATAGATTTTTACGGAGACGGGTTGTTTGATTGGCGGAGACGGCAAAAATCTATGCTTTAAACGAACTTTTACTTTAATTCAACTTGATGCAACCGGCCCTTACACATTCAATAATAAACATATTCGTTGTTATTCTATGTGAAATATAACATTTATTTTATTTATTGAAGAAGCCATACATAAAGATAACCATACATAATACATAGTAGCCAAAAAACCATACATAATAGATAATAAACAATTGACTTGATTTTTTCGCAAGTGACGACGGCAAATATGACAGTATCGGGTATTTTATTAGTAGAAATGGCGCAATCTTTGCATTAGACTAATAAATATTGGGTTTTCTTAGAGATTTCTTGAAATGTGCAATTACAAAATTAAAAGATTTTTAAGACTTTTTAAGAATGTGGCAATCATAAGGCAGTTTTTTTTTGGTAGGTGCCTTGATTTATGAATTAAAGTTTGTATTGCGTCCGAAACAACGAGATTCTAACATCTTACAAGGATCACATTCTTAGAATTCCATAATACTCTTTTTCTGCAGCGTTCAAAACGAGTTCTTTAACCTGCACAAGCCGCGCGAATTAATCTATGCGTCATCCACGTGTTCGAAATTCACTTTTGCTTTTTCATGAGTCACGACAGTGCGGCTCCCAAGGTCGAGGCTTAAGGCCACGACAGAACAAGTGCGGAAGAGAAATCTTACGATCGTCGTGGTCACGTTGTTATATTATACACGAAGCCAAACTATGCAGAAAGAAAATTGTAAGAGTGGTCTAGGATAGCATTTCTGAGAATGATAAAATATTGTTAGCAAGTGGATCTAGAACCATAACTTATTAATTAACGTTAATAAACATGGTAAAGCCATTCGAGGTTCGATCTCCAGCATGTTAGGTAGTGTGAAAGACATCACACCTTTTGAGTCTCCAGGATTACACAGCATTAAAAAATAATAAACCCAATAAATCGGCAATTTGCAAACACGCATCCGAAGAATATATCTATCATTGAATCAGATTTGATAAAACAAAAATCATGTCTACAGATCCGCATCATATACCTAGATTGAGAAGAGAGTCCATTAAAGTGTACAAACATCCAAACATCAATAAAGACGGATTAAACAGACAGTCATAAATTGTCAATTATACGGCGACCTGTTCTCACTAATATGATTCCACCTTTAAAATACGACATGTCCAAAGACATCGTCAATTCATATTGCATCAATAGCACACTGACGATCCCCCAGCGCACGCGCGACCTTCACGCAGTGCATACGATATGCACTCTTGCAAGAAATAAACAGTACGTGCTTGACTCCCGCCGCGATAGAACACTTTTCTGATGACGCTGCGAAATCGTCTCCAGCTAAACGTGGAGAATCGAATTTCAACACATCCATACGATTCGTATAACGTATCCGTTGTTACAATACCTAAATTTAATATTATTAAATTAAAAATGGTTCAACACGGTGTTTCTGCAGTAAAAATTAAATATAGTAAAGTGTTACCCTGTAAAGAATGGACATCGACATGTCGACAATGAAATCAATAAAATTATCGGCTCTCACTTTAGATGGAAGTATGGTACAAAATAGACGGAGAACAACATATTCGCATAATTTAATTACCTTCAATTCACACGGGGAACATAGAATGGCATATGGCAAGGCCACCCTAGACTGACTTTATACGCTGTCCATACCACATACCATATTTATAACTTAACACTATTGCCATCTTCAGTACAGCCTTTATTTTTTCTATAGGTTATCACGAATGGAAAAACAGAAGTACAGACTGGAGAGCAATAAAAAAATGACAACACCTGTCTCCGATTATCGACACAAAATACATAGAAAAAGACCCTGCTTTCGACACGGTATTGCAAGCAGGGCGCGTCCGTGTGGGTAATATTTTTATAACTACTCGTAAATTTTAAAGAAGACTAATAAGGCGCAATAAATATTTGACGATTCCTTCCTTACCTATGAATATGTCAAAAATACCATTAAAATTACTTTTGTTTGTGTATAAACAATTTATTCTCAGTAATAACAAGTCATTAATAATCGCAATTTTGATAACTTTTATTACATATTTGATATCGGTGGACGAATTCGTGTCAACTAATTCACCTTTTCTCCACGGGCAAATCTTTTTATATACCAGACGACAATTAAATGTTATCCACACGCATGTACGTTAAATATTCTAGAAATTTCCATGAACATCCTTACGCAGCAATAATATCATAAATAACTAAATATTATTGTCGGCAATGCTACATTTTCTATCTTAGGACCCCCTGTGTTGGTCCATGAGAAGGCGACCTCCGATAACCCCAAAATCACAGCGGCATATTGAAACGCAAATAAATTTATTCAAAACCATAAGTGTACAATTTAGTAAAGGACTTTGAACACATGATTCAAGATCAACAATGATTGACGGTCCCTACGTAAACTCTTGACACCCACCAAAAATGCATTTTTTAATTTATTTTTTTGTAAAAATATATAAAAAATACTCTTTTCCGCAATACAAAATTTAAAAAAAGGGTTTCTACTTTTTTCAGAGTATAACTGATGGTGTAGCGGCCAAATACGCTCATTTTGTACGTAAAGCTAAACGTCAAACAGCTTTACTGTAAAATTGTTTTTTTTTAAGATGTCTTAGTTTTCGTAGGGACCGTCGATATCCCAATTGTAATAATTTTGTTGTCTGTCTGTCCGTCCGTCCGTCCGTCCGTTCGTCATCTATTCAAAGTTTTTCTTTCTTCTTATTCTTCTTTTTCGTGTAATTTTGTGTAATGTCCATAACTTTTTTATAGTATTAAAATATTTTTCTTATAAATACATACCTATTCTTTAGGAACCGAGATGTAAAAGCTGTTTAATAGATTACTAGCTGTAACCCGTTAGTTTTGACAGCTAGTAATCTATTAAACAAAATACGTACCAAGATTACCAAGTGAACAAAAGCATACTTAAGTTTAATGTATAGGTATTATAGATGTCTCACAGTGACGAAACTGTAGTTTTTTTTATGGGAAAGTAGGTATAGAAGCCTTTTGGGTGTACATAGGACTTATGACATATCTTATGGTTGGCTTAAGTGATCACTTTACACAATGTAACATTCGCCATTTCTACCCATGATAGAATATACCAAGCCTGAAAATGGCGAATGTTACATTGTGTAAAGTGATCACTTAAGCCAACCATAAAATAGGTCATAAGTCCTATGTACACCCAAAAGACTTCTATACCTACTTTCCCATAAAAAACTACAGTTTCGTCTCTGTGAGACATCTATAATATACATTAATTGATTAATAATGTCTCTGTGACATGAAATCTAGTACTGTTCTGAAAGATTTGAACAAACTCAAAATATACTTAAGTTTTTTTAGATAAAAGTGAAATAACAACATCAATACCTAGAAAATGACTTTGCGTTAAGGTTATTTATATAATTATTAAGAAAACACTTTGTATAAACCATACATATATGTTGATTATTTAACAAAATATTGGTAAATACGAAGTGTTTTATTGTTAATTATATGAAATTATAACAAATGAGGTAAAAAAAAAACACGCTACATGTCTCAAGACACGTGTATCAATCATACCACCATCACTGCACAAAATATATTTTTGTGGTTCGAAAAAAATGTTCATACTTGGGCATATGAATATTTGAGTTACAGTAGTCCAACCGCGAGATGACATACACACTAATCAGTGACATTACTGCGTCCGGGGAAAGACATTTTCTTATAACCGTAAACACTAACACAACGAAATATGTGCCTCGTACGCACGGCTATTTCGCAACACATACTAATTCGATTGTCTTTCTTATATGAAAAGAGGTCTGACTATTTTTTAAATAAAATTAAATTAAAATATGATTTTAAGAATCTACAAATAAAGAAAGAATTAGATGTTAACTAAGTAATGTCCGTTTTTTTTCAAACTTTAAAATACGTGCCAAAAGTAAAACACATTTGGAAATGTATTTCATTCGAAAAAATTTTTTTTCTTTACAAGATAGTGTTTTCTTTTAATATATATTTTTTTAAATTTACGTATTATTTCATTATAGTCCATCAAAATGGAACACCTTCAGTTTGCATGATGAAATCTTCGAGTCAAGACCGGATGGTTTTTATCGCAGAGGAATCGAAAAACTTGTAGAATGTTGGCATGCAAAATGTAAGTAATAAAGGAGAATGCATTATTTATTGATGAGAATGATATTGATCAATTGCATTAAATTTGCCACTAGCGGCTTGGTAATTACGGAGAGATTATGATAGATCCTCCACGATGGGGCCAGTATCATTACATACATCGTCCGGTAGGATCTTGATAGCAAATCTATTTACGTCACACGATATTCGTTATCGTCCAGATTTTAGACTATGATAGAGTAACACAACAATGATTGCATGACAATAGCACACAGTCATCACTCTGTGTATTGAGTTACTTAATCGTACCTAATCTCTTCATCTCACAGCCTTAGATTGGAGAGGAGACGTGCACGTTCGATGTGAGTTGCTGGCACTCTTCTCGACAGTAAATGGCTAAGGGATAGCTGATGGTCCACTGTGGAGTCATCCGATGATAGAATTTTAAGACTAAATCAGCATATATTGTATTATAAATGTCCCATAGAGACGAAGCTATTTGTATGGGAAAGTAAGTATGGGAGTCTTTTTGGGTGCTTATAGGGCTCACGACCTACCGTGATCGTGGCTTAAGTGATCGCTTAACACAGTGTAGCATTCATCAATTCCATCCATGAATGACCACCACATCTGTATGTATGTTACCATTATACACGTCGTTCCACGTGTGACTTTCCTAACGCCTGACTAACTGTGATTGAAATTTGTCATCCCAATGTACCAGTGTAGATGTCGCCGTTGTATACACCCTTATCCCTTGTTGTGCTAGCGATTGAGTAAAATATTAAAAGAAGAAATTATAGTTTGTTATGCCCGTTGTATAATATTATCAAAGCAATATATTTACTTATTCATTATTTACTTTTCAGCTTTGTGAAACTCTCTAAAATGAAATACTTAAAAATCAATGTCCTCATTTACCCATATTGCCATGCCATAATATTATTTTTTTTACGCTTCAACATACGCAACAACAACATTTTGAGCATGTTCAAATTTTTACGAACACAATTACTGGATTTCGCTCCCAGGGGGTTCATCACTAATTAAGACAAGCTTCGTCTCTGTGGGACATCTATAATTTATTTTAATATATCTCATTTTATTATTGCCACGTGCAATAGTTGAATTCCTCTCATACACGTTTTCCTGATTCAGTGTAATATTATTTCCTATAGCCAGTCGATACATGATTGGGAGTCTAAATTAGCTACAATAATTAAGGATTAAGATTGAGGATTCCGTGAATTATCGACAATCCAGTGCCTATGCGAATTTCTCTTTAATTCATCACGTGGAATGTCATAAAAGAACGTATAGCGAAGTAATAAAGATGCCGTGTGTTCAGTAGTCTGGTCACCTTTAACATGATAGTGCATTAATCTAACGCGTGCATCATTAAAGATTAGTGATCATAAAATTAACATCACGACAAGAGAATTATAAACAAATACGCTATTAAATATGCAGTATACACAGCTGTCAGCAGTGTCAACCCGGTGAGCCACGCGCTACGCACTCGACTATCGGAAAGATGATTTAAAAAGTACCCAATGCATAAAATAACAATCTGGATTTGAGGGTTAATAAATAGCTCGTGTTATCACAAAACACAACAACGCCCCAGCGGTGAAAATAATACATCGGCTTAATAATGTTTACGGAGAAATTATGAGGATAACGATAGCGCAATATTAATTTATAGACCCCACAGAGTTATATTAAAACGTGCCAAGCCGTGCAAATAAATATACGACAGGTATCTCCTGAAGTACGTCATTTATATGGAAAATTTCACGAGAAATATTCCTAATAGCATTTATGCATTTTAAAAGAGAGATAGAGAAGCTTTTACTGAAGACGAAATTAAATTATTTCTCGTGATCTCGACAAAAGTAAACACGATATTTTGAAAAAGCATTATTCTTCATCTTCGTCTCACTCACTCACAGAGTGAAGCTGATCTTGGATGATTCGCCGCCACATTTCTTATGCACTTGAGAACTTCGGGAATGATTTCTGAGCCCAGTCGGTACTTCGTGAAACTACAAAGGTTAAAGTATGATTTAAAAGTATAATTAGCACTGCAAAATATTACTCTTAAAACGTACCTCACTTAACCTTTAAATCATTTAAGTAAGTATTGACTTTTATTCGGCCCTTCGAGTACCAATTTTTCCTTGATGTCCTTATGTCTGGTGACATGGCCAAAATATCTGCCGTTTTTGAGCCATATACTAGGAAGGATAATTTCGCGAAATTCTAAAATTACTTGGTCGCCACGCTCACTTGATTTAGCTGCTCCAAACTTCTACCTATGGGGGTATTTGAAAGATAAAGTATACCGTAACAATCTTTGAACTTCAGCAATTGAAAGCCGAAAGCCGTGAAGAAAGTGAAGAAATAAGCCAAGAAACATTACGACAGGTGATGATTCACGCCTTGCAAAGAGCGCTTCAGTATGAAGAGCAAAATGGTGGTCATTTCAAGGATGTAACTTTTAAAACTAAATAAAATTTAAAGAAGTGTAAAATTTATAAAAGAGAATTTTAAGAAATGAAAAGTTATTCCATTTAAAAATGGTGTTGTGACTTTTGAGTCACCCTGTAGTTGAGACGTTTAATTCAGAGCATATTTCGCCTACACATTTCAAGAGCGCCTACCATATTGCTCCTTTCATTCTCCCAAAGACCATAGAGAATGAGACTTCTAACACCACAATGGCAAGACAAGGGTTATCATCTTCAGTCGTGTTTTTATTTCCTGGATATACTTCAGTCTTGCCAGATCTTCAGAATAAACTATAATCACAATTTTTTATTAATATGTTCTCAATTTCTTAAAACATGGGAGATCCAAATCACATATTTTACTTTAATTTATTCGGGATTCATAAAACATATCTGGAATAAGTAGAAGAAAATTTGAGGTACAGAAAGATTAAGACCACTACATGAATCCACTATGTTAGTGAGAGTAGTAATATGACATTAGTAACAGGCGAAATCAATAGTGCAATACAATGTACAAATAAATTTCAGAAGGGACAGAAAGCGGAGAAGAAGAAAGATGAAATAGGGATGGAATTAAAAGCTGTGTGACTGTAGTCGAAAAATTTTACGGTTTATGTGGTCGCGATAGATTTGATTGCATTGATCTATGAGTTATCCTTTCCCATCCTATACTATCTAATGCATTATTGTTTTGAGGAAAATGTCTTTATTTTGAGTAGATCATTGTACGGTACCAGGACTTGGCTATCTCTATTAACCTTACCTATAAACACGCCTTCGATCCTTAAAATCTTTTGGATATCTGATATTGGCACTGACAGAGATATGTAATATGGCTATCTTCAAAACCGTGAGCGACAGATATTGGACAAGGGTAGGTATTTACGTCCAGCGCATTTATGACTTCAGCCGTGACACATTGACGAGTAATGCATTACGAGCCATGTAAGCGACGAAAGTACGTCACGAAATAATCAGACGTGATAAAATCCACTGTTTGAGGAATAACATCATGCTGCACACAATTATGCTGCAAATTAATATGTATAAATACAGGTTTGGTATTTAATGTTGTGTCTGTCACGAGACTTTTAGACTGTTCACGATAACGTTCCTTTCTTCACTAAAGGTACAGATACACATGCTTATTAGTGGCATGCCACTTAGTGGCTTACTCATAAATCAACCGGCGGTTGTACTTGCCACTAATAAGCGAGGCCTAGAGAAGGTCGATACTGCGCATGCTCACATGCCACTAAATAAGCATGTGTATCTGTAGCTTAAAGCAGAACTGTGAATAAGCCATTCAGAGGTGCCTTAAAAGGGCGTTTGTCTCTCCAACCTTCCAAAGACAACGGGAAAAAATGAAGATAAATTCTTAGCAGTTATGAGAGCAGCTGAACAAATTCACTATTATGTTACGGCAAAAACATTTCATCGAACATTCCAAAACAATCCTGCATAGTCGAGAACCGTCTAGAATACTCTGGAACGTTCCCGATCAATCTGGCATTTTCGAGAGTCTGGAAACGCCCAGAAGGGCCGAGATGTGCCACGCGCCTTCAAGTGTTATAGAAATGCAAGAGGGCGGGTATCGGGGGACCCAGCGAGCAATTTTCCGATTTGAGTGAACGCGATCTCTACACGCAACATCAAGCGACATCTGTGATCGAAAACAGGACGATTTAGCAAGTGATTTTATTCGAGCATACCAACCGAAAAAGTTCTGACGTCATAGTCGTATTAACTATTTAAAATAATAGTAATACTTATTTAACGAAACAATATTCATTCCGAGGCTTCTGCACAGGTGTTTTTATTTGAAACACGACTTTTGACGCACTCATATCGTAATCATACAATACATACATACATGGTAGAAAAACCAATCAGCCGATAAAATCAAATTTTGAAAAAATAATTTATAAAGAAAGTACATATATTTATCCGATAAAAAAAGTAATTCCGCGCAAAGATTAATCTTATCAATTCTCTGATAATAATTCGCAGGGGACTCGACAGAGGTTACCGAAATCAAATAGGTGTAGTGCGATTATTATAATCACAAAACATGTGGGCAGGCAAACAATAGTGATTTGAGTGCGCAACACTCACACCGAACGTTTTACTTCGCTAAATAATGGTGGACCATAAAAAATGGTATCTAGATATGAACACGATAAGAGAAAATAAGTTGCCGTTTTCATGGATTTGTGAGGAGAATGATTTCTAACTGCTCTCATTTGTACTAATTGAATTTATTATATTAGTATATAACATCGTACACTGAAATGAATTTTAAATGTGACAAGTTTTAATTGTACTTGCTAAATTGTTTAAAAAATCACCCGCACACTGCATTCGCGCAACACATTTTGTGCGATTGTATCGATTTTCTGATAATGCCTCTATTTATATTTTCAATCTCTTAGGTTTAATCATTCTATCTTGCAGAAAGAATTTATAAAACAACTAACTGTTTATACCCGGCGTTGCACGAGTTAACGATTAAGTTTAAAATAAATTTATGAGGGTAACGAAGGTTCGATTCGAACGTATAGATTTGCATCGAAAACATATCAGGGAGAGGGGAAAGGGTAAAAGAATAGGGGGGATATGTCACCAATGTTAAACGCTGAGTCCTAAAGAATAATTTTGCAAATTTTGAGTACGATTGGTCGAACGGTACAGACTTGCATCGAAAACATATTAGGGCAGGGGAAGGGTTAAAATAATAGGGGGAAAATGTTGCATGTTTTACTCGCCGAGTCCTTAAGAATAAGTTTCCAAATTTTGAAAATATGTCAGGGGGAGGGGAAGGGGTGAGAGAACAAGGGGAAAATGTTGTCTATGTTACCCGCCGGGTCCCAAAGCATAAGTATGCAAATTTTGAGTCCTATGGTCAAACGGTTCAGATTCGCATCTAAAATAGGTCAGGGGGAAGGGAAGGGGTAAGAGAACAGGGGAAAAATGTTGCCTTTGTTACCCGCCGGGTCCCAAGGCATAAGTATGCAAAATTTGAATCGGACAAACGGTGTGGATTTTTATAGAGAACAGACAGACAGACAGACATTGAGTTTTATAGGTGTAGATAAAACTTGAAGTCCTTCGTTCTTCTTCTTCTTCCTTAGCCTTTTCCCCTCCACTGCTGGATATAGGCCTCTTCCATTTTCTTCCACTCAAACTTAAAGTATTATTTAACTATTTTGATGTCAATATATTGTCACGAAACTATAGAAATAAAAATAATTGCACATATAGAATTTCCCGATATTCTGAACGTTTGAAACAAAGTGGAAATTACTTGAACGGTCTAGACCGTCTAGAATATACATGAATATCCCGGGGCATATTATGGAGATATGCAATATCAAAGTTAGAATTTTTTCTATTTTTTTGCAAAAATATGTTATAAAAAAGAAAACTATCATTACATTAACTTATATCGATAATGAAAAAATTCATTCGCTTTAATACAATTCGAATAAAATGATAGAAACCTTGCAAAATATTCAAATATTTTTTTTACACAACTATTGAGGGTTTTTTTACATAAATATTAGGTCACGGTGGCTTGAGCGTATACGACTCATTATCAAATCAGGAATCCACCTTAAAGTTTTCGCTATTAGCTATGAGATACCCAGTAAATCATTTCTTAATTTTCAAGAAAAACAGGGTTAGGACAGCTTTGTATGGAAGAGTTTCCAGATAGCGGAGAAAGATCCATTATGTATGCACTAGTTAAGAGTTAATGTATACACTATACCAGTTAATATACGCATTATCAAAATTTACGCTGTGTCTGTAACATACACAAATAAATCAATGTAAACATGGTAGTGCCAGACTACACTTCACTCCTAATAATATATACAGTCCGGGGTGCCAAGTGCAATGATCAATATTTTATGACTGTATTTTATAAACCAATACGTCAAGGTGTTGGTTAGTCCTGCAGTGCTAATAAAAGAACAGACATTTAGAAACCTTCAATTGGACGTAGTTATGCAGAAAGCATCCAACCCACAAAATGGTAAAAATGAGTTAATCCTTATGTGTTGAAAACGTCCAAGCTCTACGCGATAATAGTTTTTCGTAAAATTAATATTTTACTTACCCACACCACGGCTATCGCCGTTAAACTAACTCTTAAACAAAACGACGTGGTTTGACTGTTTTCTGCGGCTTCAAATATATAAAACGTTGGTAAACAAAAATATTGGTTGAAAACATCCACGTGGTATAGAGACATTATGCAACTTTTTAATTCTAATCTTACTACACAATGATAAATTTGTAGAAAACATCTAAGAGGGTTGAACGTTTTCTACGACTAAGAAAATACTCTTTACTTCATCTTCTTCTTCAGCCTTCATCTCTCCACTGCTGGATACAGGCCTCTTCTATACTCACTCATCCATCCTTCCTTGTTATTTGCTAGTTGTAACCATTTAACCATTTCTTCCCTCACAGCGGCTATATCGTCGGCCTATCTCTTTTGAGGTCTTCCGACGCCTCTTTTATTATCCAAATGTCTCCACTTCAGAACTCTGAATGTCCATATTATAGCATCCTGCCATGCAACATGTTCTGTCAGTTACCATTTTAGCTTCGTTACACGATCCATGATGTCCATTACACTAGTTCCACGCCTAATTTCATAATTTCTTAGGGTTACACCAAGCATGGATCTCTCTATGGATCGTTGCGTGAGCTTTTCTACACTTTTCTTTATAAGGGAGGGAGATTTTCTACACTTTTCACTTCATATTCAATCCTCACTATATCAAATTCATAGAACGTAGAACCTTCATTGAAAAATAAGTACCGTTTATCGTACATTTTGTAGAACGGCCATATTTTCGGAAATAATTTTTTTTCTTATAATTAATAATTACATTAAAAAAACTCTACAATGAGCCCTATGCAGTAATGAATTAAATATCGACGTTATTCGGTTTTTGTAGGTTCAAATTTTTATGAGAAATTTTCTCAGTTTCAAATTTTTTGGTTGGACGCTTTCTGCATAACTACGTCCAATTTTAATTTAAAAAGGTTAAGTAGCATTTTATAGACCAAATATAATTCATGTAAGCTCGTTACTATGCAGTCGAAATAATCGCTAGTGAATAAATGTACAAATGAAATTGGACGGAGTTGTTGTTTTGAAAAAGTGTAGGTTATCGCTAATGTTTAATAAAGTGATGCAACAGAGAGTCAGTATTGTTTCGTCCAATGCTCACAAGATGCCCCCCGCAATCTTTCCCATATCAATACATAATATAGTACATATATATAAAATAAAGTCCCCGACGAGCGTTTGTCCCTCCGTCTGTCTGTATGACCGCGCCAATCCCGAGAACCATGATTTGTATTAACTTTTTACTGTTATGATCTGCATTTCTCCAGAAAGATTTTATCTTCTTCTTCTTCTTCGTTTTCATCCCCTTGTCTTATTAGGGTCGGGGGCCCAAATATTTGACAAGGTGTTTCCACGTTCCCCTGTCTTGCGCTGCTTTGGGCATGTTACACTGTGCAAATTAATTTTTTTATGTAGTATTTTTTTTGCTAGTTTGCTATTTCGCTAGTTTGTTTTGCTAGTTAGTAGCTAGTAGTAGTAGCTAGTGTAGTGAGCTAGAGCAATTTTACTGTACTAAAATTGCTCTAGCTCATATGGGAGCTAAGTAGGTATTAACAGTATTAGTCGAGAAAAAATTTGCCGCTAAAGCGCTCTCACAGAAACACTGCATAATCCGTTAGATACAAAAAAAATTCACGGACGAAAGAATTGTGTACAATTAAATTATCTACAAAAAAGTCGTGGTAGCATATATCTATCTTCTGGGGGAAACTTACACCAACCATTTTTGTCACTAAAATTTCATCAAATGTATACAGGGTTATTTGTAAAACATTAATAACCTCGCAGGACTATATTCCTGTCTTGATTATGAGTCGAAAATGTTCAAGCTATTATGACCTAATATCAATAGTTATGGAGATATGCGACATCAAAGTTTACATTTTTTTTCAATATTTCTGACTTATTTTTTGTAAAACGTTGGACTATCATTACAGTAACTCATATCGATTACGAAAAATTCATTCGTTTCAATACAGGTTAAATAAAATTATAAAAACCCTGAAAAAAATCCAATTGGAATGTCTTCCAATTGGAATTCGAAAATTTTTATTTTTTTATTTGACTTGTATTAAAGGGAATGAATTTTTCGTATTCGATATAAGTTACTGTAATGATAGTCCAATGTTGTACAAAAAATAAGTCAGAAATATTGAAAAAAAAATGCAAACTTTGATGTCGCATATCTCCTTAACTATTGGTATTAGGTCATAATAGCTTGAACATTTTCGACTCACAATCAAGGCAGGAATATAGTCCTGCGAGGTTATTAATGTTTTACAAATAACCCTGTATATAACTAAGATAATATCATGGTTGAGTTTCCAGCAATTTTGATGTATTCAGTATTAATCCTTATCAAATTAAACATCTTATTGACCTTAAGTATTTACCGAAGATCAAATTTGTCCGTTACACCAAATCATTAAATTAAATATTTTAAAGATATGACGAGTTTAATAAAATAAGACGTGAAAACTCTACCGGGCGAAGCCGACCGGGTAGCTCGTATATTATAAACATGTATTCAAATTCAATAATTAATTAAGATAACGGAAGCCCGACACACAAATATAACAAAATTAATACGCAAATAGCATCCGATAATAATAAATTACTCGATGTCGTGTGATTGATGAAACCATTACGCCATAAAACAATATTTTAAAGGATTAAAAAAATACAACAAAAAACCCACGAGAAAAAATTATATGTAAAATGGTTATTAATTAAGAAAAATTACAGAAGACTCATAGAGACGAAAATATTTGTATGGGAAATATTGAAGGGATTTCATTATTGGGTGGCCCAGGGCTCATCACCTGTATGAGCTGATTATTTTATACAATGCAACGTTCACAATTCCACCGTAAGAATATCCACATTATCACATTTTTTTAAAGTTTTAATATGTTCTAGATCAGTATTCTATCAAATTTTTTGAGGGACTATGCTAGATACATCTGTGGTCCTTCCTATTACATAGTATCCAAAGATTTCGCGGCTGGTAATGATACTTCTATATTTTTAAAGTGAAATTTTAAGCAATGTTTTAATGTATAATATGTATATGATATTCTTCATAATTATTTAACCTTCATATTTCAACATATTTAATATACATGTATCCTTCCAGAAAGTTCTGAAAGGAGAATGTTCTAGAAGTTCTATAATGTTCCAAACTGAGTGGCAGAGTGAATCGGTAAGTCTAGAAGGTTCTAAAACGTTCGATAAAGCTCTAGAAAGCTGGGTGGAGAAAGTTTCAGAAAATTCTGTAAGGTTCCAATCACAGGTGCCGTAACCAACAAAAAAAAGACGTCAACGCAATTCTATGCTCACTGAATTATGGTCCCGGGCGAAGCAGTACCAACTAGCTAGTTAAAAGATCTAATCTTAAGTAAGAGAAACGTATATGGAAGCCTTCATAGGGTCTCATACAGGTCACAATCCCTGGGCCAATTGTTTGTAAATAATAATTGAGAATATATAAGTTTTTCAATAAATGTGTTTCTTAATCTATATTACGTATGTATATTCATGTAGAAAAAAAAACTAAAACATTCTGTTACGCCTTTCCTTTCGCCAGGCGAGCAACTTTCCTGGCGAGCATTTTTTCATATACCTACCTATTTTTTGTTTCCAGGACGTGGACAAAGTCCCGATAATAAATAAAGGATTAATCGCTGAAGTCCATCACAAAAACAATATATAAAGAAGAAAAACTGACGTCGAAGACTGAAAGTATGTTTAAAGTATAAGATGGACCAAGATATTTTAATGCAACAGAACTTGCAATTACATAGATGAACGTGAAGACTACACAAAATGACAGAGAAAGCTAAAAAAACTGCAATTTGCGGTAGCCTGTTCTACATTTGTAGAGAATCAGGCTTTTCAATACTGATGACTCAGCAATGGAATTCTCCACATATTCTATAAACCAGAACACGTCTGGCCACTAACGATATGCAGATAACAAAGGGTTATGTTTAGATAACTACATTTATGAATGTATTGGCAACAGTTAGTAAATACGGCATAGAATTTATCAGGCATGCTCTGAACTCTCTCCGAAGAGTCTATAGTCCATTGCTCATTCCTTTGCGGGTGGACCTGAATGTCATCCTAACTAGTTTGTTTTGGCAAGAGAATGCTGCTGTTTACCGTTCATCCCATCCACATGTGTGTCTACCCAACCCATCGGTACATTCGTTCCTGTAGTCATACAAATGCAAGATTGAGGGAATATAACTCCTTTCTTCTACAGGAGTGACGTGATTGAGACTACAATTTAATCATCATATAATAGTGTCACGAGAATCTAAAACGATAGATATCACATAATCGAGGTTTTCTTAATGGTCTGGACGTTTTAAAATAAATTGGAAACACCTAGAAACCCGAAGAGTACTGAAATATATGAGAAGTTTCCAGAAATCGAGGATCTAAGGTAGGGGGAAGGAACCAGATCTCGCGGAAGGTTACAACACGAAGGGCAAACCTGGTTGGCCCACTCCTAAAATGCATAAATAATGCCAGGAACCAGAATAGGTGGCGACAGGTCATCCACGCCGACATGCGCAATTAGCTGCAGTTCCATGATTACTATTGACTTCATCGAGAGTGAACCAAAGATGGAAAAGTAGAGAGTTGAAAATGCTCAAGAAGAATCGACACTTTCGTAGGACGTGTTTAAAATATAGTAAAATTTCTTCAAAACTATAAAATACCTCTTCGTGTGTCGAAATTAAAATGAAAATTGACCACGGCAGAGCTTCGAGAATATCTATTTCTCGAACATTCCAGCGGAGCTACTTGTTGCATAACCGGATAGACATATCTCTTATACATTGAAAATATCAACACGGTAATGATAATAAATAGTCGATAAACTCCGAAGAGTGTTTTGATCCATTGATAAACAATTTTATTGAATATATCTGTATGCCGTTCCCATTTTACGAGGAAGGTTATTAACCTCTAATTTAACGTGACAATAATAATGCGAGTAAGGATTTTTATGTCCATGACAGATAATAGTCTGGTATTAACAGCTGGACTAAGCAGGTGTAGTTGACTGGTGTTATGTCCAAAACTGGTTTTCGTATAAGTGTTTTCATAGGTATAACTGAAAACAGGATTCACAGAGTCCAGAGTCAAACGAACGAGCCCTTTTAAAACAAAAAAAATAAACTGCAGTATACTTAAAAATATTCATAAAAATTGTACTTAATCATAATATTATTAAACAAATTGAATTAACAAATTAAGACAGATATGGAGAAAAATCTATCTACATATACCGAGATACTATGGTGATATCGACCGTGAACCGCCAATACCTCCTAATCTAACCTAATCCTAACCTCTTATATTATCTAATATTTTATATCAAACGAGCAATATCTTTTAACTTCGGTTTATAACAGCATACACAATAAATATAATTGCCGAGTGATATGTCAAAATAAGTATTTTGTGGCGTATGGATGCAAAACCGCCACTATCCATATTGGCTTCATATGTTTTGTACGGATAGTGGCGGTTTTGCATCTATATGCCACATTTACAATAATTTAAACCATATAAGAAAAATCAACTACGCATTTTATTAAGTATATAAGTTTCCAAAAAAAAAAATTTTTTTTTCCTCCTCCCGAAAATTTTACATTTATGAATTTTCGACTCATTATCAAGTAATCTACCAGCTGTGTGACACCCTGTTTTTGTGGGTCGCAATCCTAGGCTTGTTCTGCAACAAGCACTCGATTTCTCCACTCCTCTCTGTCTTCCGCCTCTTCATTTATTGATAGGTGCTACAGCGCACATCTCTGATAATCTGGTCTACGTAGCTTAATCTCGGGCGGCCTCTACGATTGTTGCCTTCAACATTTCCCTCGACGATGGTAAGAAGCAGGCCCGGATGCCTTATATAATGGCCTATCCAAGTTGCTCGTTGTTGGGCGATTCTGTTCGGGAGCGGCATCTTTTGTCCGGGGGACTGGTGGCCTTTGAGATGTGGTGCTACAGGCGCATGGTGAGGATCCATTGGTGGGAACGTATCCGAATCGACGAGGTGTTGAGCAGGGTGGGCGAAAAAAGACATCCTGTATACCTTTCTAATTCATTAATTTATTTTAAATATAACAGAACTGTGTTTGAAAAATGCAACTACACAATAAATTGTGTTTTCATTCATTTAACATATTATTAATTAAAAAAATCTTTTTTATTTACGATTGAATAATCCGTAATATCATAAAACTACATTAAACTTTTTGCGAAAATACTTACTTTATTGAAATTGACATGAAAGTAGATAAACGAAGGTAACATAGGTTACATAACGCCTAACTGGTCCTAATCTCGCTGGAAGGGCATACGATAGGCATGTTATGATGATACGGCATCTTAATCTCATGCTAAATATACAACTGGAGGATGTTGTGAAATGGGTTGTTTTTCTGCCAAGGTGAGCATTTCTAATCACGGTATTCAGGCCAACAGTATGTTCAGAACACAGCTCAAGATATCAGACTATGATGCAATATTATCTTATAGTTTCAGTCAATGTTTACATTTTTCACTAATAATATTTATGCAAGGACTCTGCGCACCTGGGAAACAGGTAATCAATATACATAAACAGTGCTGCATTGTACTGTAAGTAAAAACAATAAAATCAAGCGAATACAGATATTGCACAGGGTTATTTGGAAAACGTTAATAACCTCGCAGGACTATATTCCTGCCTTGATTACGAGTCGAAAATGTTCAAGAATCCATGACCTATTATGAATAGTTATGGAGATATGCAACATCAATGTTTGCATTTCTGGCTCTTTTTGTAAAACTTTGGTATTTTTTCATTATTTTATTGATTTATTTCATTATTGAAAAACATTCCATTTGGAATTTATGCTGGGTTTTTATCATTTTATTAAACTTGTATTGAAACGAATGAATTTTTCGTAATCGATATAAGTTACTGTAATAATAATTCAACGTTTTGTGAAAAATTAGTCAAAAATATATTTTTTTAAATGGAAACTTTGATATTGCATAACTCCATAACTATTGATATTAGGTCGTAGCTGCTTGAATATTTTCAAATCATAATCAAAGCAGGAATATAGTCCTGCGAGGTTATTAATGTTTTCCGAATAACCCTATCCTATATACCTGTACATAGGTCAAACGCCGAGAGGTTTTGTATTACTCATAAAAAATATATAGGTATTTCTCTTTCATTTGCACTACCATTGTTTCCGTATAAAAAAAAAAAGAAGACAGTGATAACAGAACGAGATGATTACACCAAAGCTCTCAGCGGTTGACCTATAATTCCAATAGCGCTGTGAATTTATACTATCGTAAGAGAGTGTAAAAAATGTATAAAATCGTATATTATTTTATTTCATATATTTTATTTAGAGATATTAATAAGAAAGATATATATTTTTTTCTGTACAGCTTTTTAATTGATTTGTCTAATTTGTGTTAAATATTATAAAACTATATTATAAAATTTGAACCCTACAATGAAATGTGTTTTCATAAAAAAATTCATAAAAAAATAAATAAATACAATTTGCTCTAAAATTATCTACTAGATATTAGATACACGAAATCTTTTGAAACTCTTGAAACAAATATGCTACACGCCTAGGAAGGACTAAAAATAAGGCCGACTAATAATATAACCCGAATTACAATGTCATGTGCATTTTCCGATCAAACTATATATATTCTTGTAGAGTTTATATGACAAAAGTGAAGACATCCGTCAGACGTCAAAATTGACGAAGCGATAATGTTATACAAAGACATGATTGTTACGTTGTATTGCCATCTTCAGAATAGCCTTGACAGGCTCAGTAAAAAATCCTGAGCCGACGCGAAAATCGTTTTATTTTCCAAATATACATACTTCCGTAATAGTGTTAAAATCAAAAATATCGATTTGATGTCGCTTATCTGGTAAAATTTTACCCAAAGTGTGAAGAATAATTTCTAATGAAAATTGATTAAAGAAGACTCCCCAGAAGTTTTTGTTCCTAGCTACGACAGTCAGTTTTAAAACAAAGCCCTCGTGTGACTAGGTTTTGTTCTAGAATAGGACTGACGCAATCCAGCGCGTGATGCGGCAGCCAGCACTAAACAAGCCTATTCGAATTATTTTCCACGCCCTGCGAATATATTTTGTACACATTTTAAATACATGTCGGGGAATTTAGACGCGAATTTGGCTTCTTAATTCAACCAGTGTTTTGCGGGCGGACCACGTGTGGCCGAAAATTCATACGGCTGCCAGACCAATAAATAATTCACGTCAACGAGATCCAGGAACATGTGTCATTTTTAGTCATAAAAAACATGTCTGTATTAGCGCGGCTTTATCATGTAATAACTTCCTGAAAGATAATTGAAATAAACTTTGCATATTTATGATCAGGAAAAGTAAATTCAACTACTCTGATATCAACCTTGAACATAATATATTTGCCGAACGATAATTTAGTCAGCTGTAATTAGATAGTTAGGTAATTTCCTACATGGAAAAAAGGTGTGCGAATTTTATAGATATATATGCCAACAATCCATTAACATTCTGAAAATTTAACGATCGTACATTTTTTGGAATTTTTGATGAACAAGAAAATCTATTTAATTTCTGAAACTTTGGACAAGTACCCACTACCTGGCAAAACATTGAAATCAAAAACAATTTACCGCGCTCGGGGAATTTCCTAATTTACTCCGAGTGCATCTGAAAGCCGGAACGTGATGCACCCGCTTCAATTTGAAATTTCCTCAATTGAAAGAGACGGATTAGCTTCCTACTACTGCTAGCGCGTCATTTCAAACTCAACCGCGCATCCTCGGCGTGATTGTCTTTTAAAACACTTATTTCGAATCTCTTAATAATCCGAATGTTCATAAATGCTTTACACACTTTATGAGAATTAATAAATAAAAATTATCTATGTAACAATGTCCATTAATAGCGCTACCAAGACGCTAGATAGCGCCGTTCTCGCGGCCGATATAAACATTATTCTATACTTTGGTGCAGACAATAATTGGTTGTAACAAAGTTCATTTTTAGAGCACAGTTGCATGTTTACTAAAAAAACATTATTAGAGAAATATTAAAAAAAACTAGCTGTAACCCGTCAAAAATGACGGTACTTTTACATGTCGGTTCCTAAGGAATAAGTATTTATTTTATTAAAAAAAAAATTGTAAAAAAAATTATTATCAAAAAGTTACGGGGACAGACTACGAAATTATTATAATTGGGATAAAAACCTCAATAAACAAAAATTTCCAACATTTGTATTTTATATAAAAATTTTAATATTAAATATTTTTAAAGAAAAAATTAGATAACTCGCACATTAAAACTATTAACTAATGTATCACTGAAATTCAAAATGTAAAAGTACGTCATTTTTAACGGGTTATAGTTAGTAGGTATATCACTAGTATAACATTGCTGAATAACGCTAGACAAATATATATTGTATCCATTAAATGTGTACAATTTTATCTAAATCATATTAAAAGTACGCCAGCCGTCTAAATAAATAAATAAATAATGTGCCGAAAATTAATTTTGTCGAACGCCATTTAAATATTATTTCTTGCTTAGAGAATAGCTCTTTATGGTCCAAATCTACAGAGAATACCGAAGACTAAATCAACGAAAGAAAACATGAGACATAGGCACCGGTTTCCAAAATTATTTATGGGCTTCCTGATTTAATTGAGCTTAATGAATTGTGCATGGACATTAAATAATTAACGTGTGACAATAATAATTGACGGGTAGCAATCATCCGCGACCTCAAGCGGCGAGTCACATTGCATTGTCGGATGTAACGTCACTCACCTTCCCGAAGCGAGAATAGTCATGACAGCAACGCGTGAGGTAAATCTGATACAAATTCATACAGCAGCTGTCTTTGTGTCGCATGTATAATAGTAATAGTATTTTAATGAGTTTTCTAATCCGCTTAATGTGTTAAATTATTTTTATTGAGGTCGCAATGGGCGACTGTAGTGTTCTTCGTTTGTTCAGAATATTCTTCATCATCAGCGACAAATCAGATTGTAATAATGTATGTTTCCTTGTCTAATGAATAAAACATTAAAGATTTTCTGATATCGCATGTCCTTTCTTCAATAGGTGATGACAACTTGGTCAACAATCCTCGTGCAAGCAGTACATCTAACTCGATGTATGTTTGGAAGTGAAAATTTTTGTTTGGTGTAAGACCTTTGTTTGGAATAAGACTGCCGTGCGTCAAACGGTGCGCGCTTACGTCTTCGTTTTCGTTCGGCTGAATGCAGCACAGGTAAAAACTGACCACTGACAAGCTGCAGGGACATAAGGAGCACAAGAAGATAAGATGGATACATTATCTTCAGGATCGGAGGAAAAGGAGATAGAGGAAGCCCCTAGTTTGTTAATCAAGTAAATCTTTGCCCAAAGGATGAATGCCAAAAACTTTGCAGTGAAGCAGGTACCACCCCAACAAAGCCCGTAAGACTATGGAATGACTAGACAATATCACACTATCTTGAGGAGAAATTAGTAGCAAAGTTTTTCAGGCAGATTTTTAGTAAACGTCAAACCTAGTGATCCTCGACCAAGTCTAAGTACGGAAAAGAGTCAGAAAAGAGAAAATTAAAATTTGTTAATTTTTCATTTATTTCATCCAGTTGCTTGTATTTATGAGTTTTAGTATTAAGCGATGATTAAATTATTTTACACTTACCTACCCATTAATATATAATATGCTAATAACATTTTTAAAAAAGTCCTGGGAAATTAATAATTTTTCCCTTTAATGATAATTCTATTTAATTTTCCTGGTAAAGATCCAAGGATCTGGATAGGATTAAGGATGTGTACCGAGGTACCACTGTATTTTGGTTAGAGTAACACTCAACATTCCACGTATTATTTGCAATAAGCTCATGTGGCCTCTCCTGAACGAAAACGATAGGAAAAACTACCTCATCCGAATTCTATAACACATAGGTACGCGACATTTGCTGACCTTCAATAGATATGATCGTATCGCACGTTTCTAACGATTGCGTTTTTCACCACACCACCAAAATTATATGCATACAATGCCACAATTGCGTTTAGGAAACCGTTGAGTAATAAGTAATGCAAAAATTATTTATGTAAATTTTAACACAATATGTTTAACGGCTGGAATCCTATTAAAATCTGTGCCGTGCGTTAAATTTGAAATTATATTTACATACCTACTATTGTATCGAAAAACATTATGCACGATACCGTGGAGATTGTGTGCATTTACTAGTATACAGGATGTCTCACAGCTAGTGCCAAAACTTCGATGGAGTCTTCTTCATTCGACTTTGAATAGAAAATATTCTTTAGACTTTCGTCGAGAGTTATGGAGATAAGCGACATCAAAGATCGCATATTTATTTTTTATTTCTGACTTATTTTTGTAAAACGTTGTATTATCACTGCAGTAACTTATATGGCTTATTAAAAATTCATTCGTTCTAATACAGATCAACTAAAATGACAAAAACCTTACAAAAAATATTTTTTTCAAATTTCTGCAAGCAAGGTTTTTATAATTTTATTTGACTTTAATGTAAGTGAATGAACTTTTGATATTCAATAAAAATTACTTTCATGATAGTCTAGCGTTTTACAAAACATAAACCAGAAATATTGAGAAAATGCTATCTTTGATGCCGCATATCTCCGTCGACATTTCACCACGGTAGATATCAAGCTCATGACATGGTGGATAGTGTGGAGAAGGACCTGAAGAATGCCCAGTTGGACGAAGCGATGGCCCAAAAGAGGGAATCGTGGAAAAGAAAAGTAAGGAAAGCCGACCGCAATTCAAATGAAACGGATGAGGTGGACGAAGATGTTAAAAAATTATGTCAATTTTTAGGAAATTTTTAACAATACAATAGTATTCAAACAACATTCTACTTACACAGGACGAACTCCAAACTCTTCAAGTTGGTAGTTTTGCAAATGAATTAAACATCAAACTGAAACTTGCAAAATAGTAATTTGAGTGTGGTTAACCGCTGGGTAAGTGCCGCAACAGACAGACACGAAAATGGAGAAACCCGCGGCTTTATCAACACGAGACATAATTAGGTATTGCGTACATCAGACAGACGTAATCCGCGTCTGGAGATGTCTCGAGAGCGTCGGCGAATAGCCTCGTACAATGTTGCTGATAAAGCACCAGGGTTGTAGCTCTTAGATAACCTCCCAATACTAGAATATTCATAAAATACACAATGTAAAGACAACAGACGAATCCCTTTCGAACAATTTTGCTAGTGTGATTGACAAACTACTCCAAAACGTCCTATTTATATATTATTATGACGTAATATAAGACAGCGCGTCTCGTAGCTAGTAGAAAAGCCTTCTTCATTCAATTTTGAACAGAAAATATCATTTACACTTTGGATGATCAAAGTTTGCAATAATTAAATAAAACACGACTTGGTATACACCACTAAATATTTCTTTTATTTATTCAAGATGAATAAACACCTCTACAAGTTTCGGGAACTAAGTTCCCTTCCTCAGGAGGGTACAATTTATACTAAAATTAAATGAGCATTACATATAGTTAACTAGTGGGGTGGAGAGTAGGCGTAGTAAATGAAGGGCAGGGGGGGGATGTTGTTAGGGAATAATAAAGGGATTTTCAACTTACATTTTTTTTATTTATAATTTTGGAATTGGAATTGGAATAAACAAATAATAGGAAAAATGTTAAGTATGGGGTTGTTTGGGAATTGAATTTGACTGTTTATTATATTATTATTGAGGTTAATATTTTTTCTTATTTTTAAAATTTCAAAACTATCTAATTGTCTATTATTTTTGCTATTTTGTAAAATTTTAAGACCTAAATTGATGTCGTGTTTTATTTAATTATTAAATATGTCACCACAAAGTTATAAATCGTTCATTCAAAGTTTGCATTTTTTTTTTCAAAATTTCTGACTTATCTTTAGTAAAACGTTGGACGTTACTAGAAACTAGAAAATAATTTAAATTGAATATTTAAAATTCATTTGCTCTGACACATGTCATATAAAATTTGGGTCGAATTTCTGCACGGTCTGCAAATCGACAGAAGAATATGAGAAGGGATTATATTGTTTGGGATTGAAGAGCACACACAGCTGATCAACTAGCCAATTAGCTCAGATTTATTCAAATAACGTGATTGCCTTGTCAACACGTTAATTTATTTCAAGTATCATTAATTGACACTGCAATTACTTTGTGGCGAACAC